>SMDT01000759.1:0-141208 GCA_005392925.1 Aquilaria sinensis | reverse complement strand
TCTACCTAAAGAAAGTTGGCTAACAGAAACTCTGATAACAACACTTAGAAACCTTAAATGTTTGGACTTTCTGGGTAGAGGTTGGTGAGTGGTACCGAGTGTGCATGGGCTGGGGCCTGTGTAGGGTGTGACATTAACAGTTATCCCTTACCAACTGTTAGGCCCAACTAGTCCACTTAAACCTGCACAACACTTAAAGGGGTGAGTACTTTAAAGTACTCAGTAAGGGATTTAGTACTTGCACGGGGAAAAACAATGCAACCATGCAAAGCACAACATGTATATATATATAGCATACAAAACAAAACAAGCAATCAACAATGCAACCAGAAGCAAGAATAAAACAACAACCAATGCAAATGATGGATGGATGGATGGATGAATGAAATATGCACATGCAAATGTACTTAGGACTTCCTTACACCCGTAGGTGCTAGACTTGCCGTGAGCTCTTATGACTGGGGTACTTGGATACTGGCCCTCATATCCTATGCTAGCACTCAACTAACCCCATGAAGTCCTCTTACGGGCGCCTTAGAGTAAGTCATCACTTACTTAAACCTTACCCGCTTTGACGAGCTACTTAAAGTAAGTCACCACTTATTCACTCCTTACCCGTCTCTTCCCTTAACTTATTGTGCAGGGTAGCTGCCTTATGTGGTTCAACTTACCAAGCTTTTCAAGCTTAGCTTAGGGCTTCTTAGCGGCTTACTTACCAAACAATAAAGTTTGGTTGGGATTCTCTTAAGTTTCCTTAATAGTTTACTTACCAAACCATCAAGTTTGGTTGGGATTTTCTTAGGTTTCCTTTTTATTGACCAAAGGTCTATAACATTCCACTTGGCCAACAAAGAGTCTGAAACCCGACTTAATCCCCTTAGTGCTCACTTGGGAACTGAAGCACTTTAACTTCCATAGCCACCATTACTTACCCTATCTTACCCACACCACTTAGCTACCACCTAAATAATGCATAATTTCCAACTTAGGAATGAGTCCTAGACCCAACCAAGGCTACAGAACATCTTAAATTAGCCTAGGGATGAAAACTGAGAGTTTGAGACACTCTTAGGGTGCCCAGAGCTTGGCGGCAAAATGCCTTGGCGGCGCCATTGGCGATGTGTCGCCAAAGGCATCAGCATTCGGAGAATCTTTGCACTTCTCGATGACGCGTTGCCAACTCGCATCGCCGATCGCCAAAATGGCGTCGCTACTGGCGACGCGTCGCCAATGCCTTCCAGCATTGCGCGACAGCGTGCAACCTTGCACGAAAACTGCTCAAACTTTCTCATCCCAAACTCAAATCATATGGGTCTTGTTTCTACTTCATTCCCACACATAACACTACATTTATATGCATTATTTGAGCTTAATTAACTTGGACCCTTACCTCAAATCATCTTGAAAGCAAGAAACAAGCAATGAGCACATCCGCGCTTCAATGACTTTCTTTGAGCTCCAAGCTTGAAAACAACCAAATTGGACACCAAGAGTACGAAGTTAAGACCATTTCTAATCATTTAACAAGCTTAAAACTAACCTGTAAGGATCAAATACGTTTACCTTTGGGTTTGAACCAAAAACTTGCAAGAACAACACCAAATGCACCAATTCCATAAAAAATGAGCTAAGAGCTTGTTGGGATAGCTTCGGGACCTTCCATTTCCATGGAAACTCGAGTGATTTTAGGAGGTTTAGGGGTAAAAGCAAAGGAGGAAGGAGAGCTATGAAATGGAAATGGGGGAGATGATGAATAGTGTCATCTCCTCCATTTATAACCAACTTAGCCCAATTTTCATCCACTTGTCACCTTGGCCCTTAAACTTAATTTTGAATCACTTAGGCCACTTAAACACTCCCCACACCATCACTCTTTGGTCCCAAAGAAAGATTTTTCTTACCCAAATACTTTGCCCTTAAGTCACTTAAGCTATTATAAGACATAATAGCTTAATTTCTCACTTAGTGCATTTTTCAGCCTTAACTTTCACTTTTGGTTCAAATGGCTAGAAATACCTATGGTCTTAACTTAACTAGCTCAAAACACCTGCATGAACCTAATTTTTACCAAAATTATGGTCATGCCACTGACTTGGGCCAAAATTACCGTTTTGCCCTTTTTGCCCCTTATGTGCCAATTACTCTTTGGAACTCAATTTAACCTTAACTAGCTTGCTTTCCTTGCTTAATACAACTTATTTGAGGAGAATAACTTGAGATTCACTTACCTCAATATTTAATGTAGAGGAAATACTAGGAGAGCCTTTACACTCATGGATCCAGGTAATAGAAGCGTCACAAGCTCAATTACCCAATGCATGGTCTGGAGTTAGCACCTGTCAAACACGCGTTAAAGCTTTGGCGACAGTATTTGTATGGAGAAGAGTTTAAAGTCTTCACTGACCATAAAAGCCTACAGTATTTATTGTCACAGAGTGAACTCAATAGTCGGCAGCATCTTTGGGTTGAGTATCTTTCTTATTATAATTGCACTATTCAATATCACCCAGGTAAGACTAACTTGGTGGCTAATGCTTTGATATGAAAAGTGGGTGCTAAGCTGAATGTTATGGTAGTTTTTGAGTGGAAACTACTGGAGGGTTTAGTCACATGAGCTAATGGGTATAAGTGAAAGGACCTCAAGTTCTCATGGCTAGTTATGGAGCCTACACTTGTGGCAAAGTTTAAAGAAGCTTAAAAAGAGGATCCACAATGCTGAGAATAGTCAGTTCTAGGGCAAAAAGGATTCAATGTAAATGTGAATGGTCTAAAACTTCAAACCCAATTAGTTGTTCCCCAAGGAAGTGAAGTGAAGTATGATGTTTTATCAGCGGCACACGCGTCTCGATTGACCATCCACCCTAGGAACACCAAGATGTACCACGATTTGATGAAAAGCTTTTGGTGAAGTGGAATGAAGAAAAATGTTGCAGAGTTTGTATCTAGATGCCTGATGTAACACTCCCATATCCTACATCAGTGAATTGTGGAAAGCCTTATGTGGATATATAGGCTCAAGTTTCAAATCACAAGCACCTAGCACTTATCCATTTCATAAAGAATAGCCCATGTGGTGTAAGTAGGTATTCCGTTGATTGGTTCTAGACTTGAGTCATTACACCTGACTTGTCAAAAGGTCAAAGTAGAACACCAGAGACCTGGAGAATTGCTACAACCATTGGAGATTCCTTAGTGGAAATGGGATGACATTGTCATGCCCAACTTAGCCCCTAGCCCATTTTGGGCCCAATTACTTAAACATACAGCGGAATTTCATAGAAGGGACATTTATTCAATTCTAAATCAAATGGGCATGTTCCCAGGACATTACTAGTACTAGCTCATTAAGTATTTATTTAAAGGTTTATATTGTGCTCTCGGAAACAAGCTAGTACTTATGTGGAACTTGCGTGTTCATTTCAAGCTCGTTATCCAACAAAGCTAAGTACATGTACATGCATGGCAACCAAAACACCAAATTCAAGTTTTGAAAAAGAAACGTGTTTATGATGCATACTTCTTGCATACTCATATGTGTCTTGGTAACCCACTATTGTACATAAACACATACATGTCTTTAATTTTATTGGTTATCAATTTAGCTCGTTATAAGCATGCATTTCCTTTTTAATTCATGATTACTTAATTTTCATCTTTAAACATACATATAAGGCCGAGACATACATGATTCCATATTTCAACATGTGTTTAGAAAACATAATCATGCACATCTATCAACTTTTTACTTCGGCCCAAAGATGACTATCAACCAAAATGTCCAAGAGTTCATATATATACCATAGTCATACTACATGGCTGAATATACTTAGAACTGAATTTAGCATGCCATTTTACTTAAGAACCGTAAAGGGTCCATAAACACTTAAAAACACAAATTTGGTTTTTAAGACAAACCAAAATACATAGCACATGATTATACATGGCAAAACACACATAGAACACATTTCCACCTTAGAGACTTTGTTCCCACAATCTAGACTCCAAGTCCTGCACATAAAGTCCACACTTAGTAGCTTGTTACATAAGCAACCAATAACACTTAGAATACTTAGAATATTGAGCAAATACCACACATATGCATAATACCTTTACCACAGAAAGAGTATGAAATACTCTTGACCTTAGTGCCTTTCAAGTACTCCTTTTTCCTACATGAAGTAGAAAGGGCGGGTGAGTAAAACTCAGTAAGGATTCTAGATGCCTCCCAGAGCCTAACATATGGCTTCCAAAGCCTAACATAGCCAAGAATAACATGGCAACAAATATTCCATGCTCCTGCAAAGAAAACACTAAGACAAAGAAGATACAGGTACATGCAGATAACAATAATAATAATATTCGGGGGTTAGCATGCACAACCAAACATAGAAGCATACAACACACACACCACTTAACACCTTATCCCCTTGAAGGGCAGAGCAAGCATGATCCATATTTCTCATTTCTTAGGTTAACCATTTTATTAATCCATTTTAAAATCTGAGCTCTTTATGCTTGGGAATTGAGTTGGCCGACTCAATTCCTAGCCGTAATGCTTGCACGGAGCTAGCTAGCACGGAGTTGCCTAAGCAACAAAACATAGCCCTCTATAGCCTTCTTAGGATCACATGGCATCCAATATCCATCACCCAAGGGCCCGAATACTCAAAGAGTATAAGAATCCTTACCAAAACCGTTAGCAACTTTTGTTGCCCGAAAGCTTTAGAAGCTTGGCTCTTTGTTTTTCCTTGCTTGTTGTAACTAGAACTTGTATTCTAGCTTAAGATCCTACAAGGGCAGAAAGTTAGCAAGCCATATTCTTGCTTGACATAACTTGGAAACATAGGAAATACCAAGAACACTTGGTAGAACACACAATACCTCAACCAAATGAGGTATGGCCGAATCCTTCGGCTTGATTTCCTTAGAGCTCCCGCTCATCTTTTCTTGAATCCACCACTTGATTCCTTGCCTTGGAAGGCCTTAGAAACTTATGTGTATCAAGAACACAAGCTTCAAACACAAGAATGCCAAGAACAAGACTTGGCCGAAACTCCTCCTGGTTGATGACTTCCAAAAACGTCTCCTTTCTTCAATCTGCTTCTTGATTCTTGTTCGAGGTGTTCTTAAGAGTTTGTAGACACCAAGAACACTTGGTAAAATCTCAAGGATGCTCAAGAATGAGTCTTGGCCGAATTTAGAAGGAAGAAGAAGTTTGGAAGAGTGTTTTAGAGTTTAAGGCAAAATTTGAGAGAGAAAATGAAAGAGTTTTAGTGAGAGATTGTAGAGAGAGATGGAGAAGAGTTAAATGAAGTAATTAGAGTGTTTTTGGGCATGTAATGGTCGTCCATATAGAGGGGAGAGTGAGGGAAATCATGTGATTCACATGGGGTGAGTGGGAGACAAAGTGGGAGACAAATTGGAAGACTTTGGTGAAAGTTGGGTGACTTTGTCAAAAGTGGGGGACAAGTAGGTGGAGGAAGGAATCCTAAGTCGTGACTAAGGATGGGAGGTGGATTAAAATAATAGGGGGTGAATAATGTGTTTGAAATGAGTGGGAGACAAGATTAAAACAAATGAAGACTAATTGGAAGACTTTTGGGTAAGTTTGGTAGAAAAAGTCAACAGTAGGTGAAGAAAGAATCCAAGGTGATGACTAAGGGTGGGAGGTGGATTAAAATAATGAGATTTGGAGGGAGGTGACATAAAATATTGGGAAATGGAGGGGCATGGCCGGCCAAGGCATCCTAGGCCTTTAAAATGGCCTAATTCCCCTTTAGTCCCTCAACTCCTTGTATTTGGGCAATTGAGCCCAACCACCAAAAGTGCCATTTGTCCAATTGAGTCTTTCAACTTTAAATTTCATCATTTCATCACTAATATTCTTGGCCTAAGCCAAGCTTAATTTCAAGAGTGTCCAACACTCACATAAACCCAATTCCTCACCGAAATAATGTCTCCCGAGCTTAATGAGCTCAATTTTTTTTTTTTGAGAAATTTTCTTTTTTGAGCCCTTTTTATCTCCATAATCCGAGACTTAAATACTCGGGACTTTCACGGCATTACAGACATTGCAATGGATTTCATAGTTGGGCTACCTATTACTCGTCATCGACATGATGCAATCTGGATGATAGTTAATCGGTGATCCAAATTAGCCTACTTTTTGGCAATCCAAAAGACTTAGCCTGTAGCCAAACTAATTGAATTGTACATATATGATATTGTTCAACTTCATGGAGTACCAAAGAGCATTGTTTCTGATAGGGATCCACGATTCACATCACAATTTTGGCAGGCTTTACAAGAATAGTTAGGTACTGTGACATTAATGAGCACCGTTTCTCATCCACAGACAGATGGGCAATCTAAAAGGACTATACAAACTATTGAAGATATTCTTAGAGCTTGTGCACTGGATTACAAAAACTATTGGGATAATGACCTAACCCTAGTGAAATTTGCTTATAATAATAGCTATCACTCTAGCATTCAGATGGCCCCATATGAGGCCTTATGTGGCCCTAGCTATCGTACTTCGGTGTGTTGGGAAAAAATGGGTGACAGGCCTTTATTAGGACCAGATTTGGTGCAACAAACTTCAAATAAAGTCAAGACAATCAAACAACGATTGGTACCAACTCGAGATAGGCAGTGGAGTTATGCAAACCAGAGACATTGTCCCTTGGAGTTTGCCATTGGTGATCTTGCCTAAAGGTGTCACTGCCTAAGAGAGTTCAATGCTTTGGAGTGAAAGGGAAGTTAGCCTCGTGCTTCATTGGACCTTTTGAGATTTTAGAGCAGGTTGGAGAGGTGGCCTATAGAGTCGTTTTACTACCTAATTTGGCTAGAATTCATAACGTGTTCCACGTAAGTAATATTCGGAAGTATCAACCAGATCCAGTATATATTATTCCATGGGAGCCATTACAGTTGCGCAAGGATTCCACATATGTGGAGGAGACTTCAGCCATTGTGGATCGTAGAGAAAAAGTTCTACGTAATAAAGTCATTCAATTTGGAAAGGTTATTTAGAATAATCATGGAGAGCAAGAAGCAACCTAGGAATTTGAGGATGAGCTTCGGAAGAAGTATCCATAGCTTGAAGTACTTTCTAACACCGTCTTTCAAATTTGAGGACAAATTTCTTTTAAGAGGATGAGACTGTAATAGCCCTAAAAATTAAGAAAAAATAACCAAATTACCCTCAATGTGAAAATTGCCATTTTACCCTCAACAGTATTTTTCTAATTTTACCTATCAATCTAGAAAATCAATGTAAAATTAAGAATCTTGATTCTTAGATAATTCCTTTAGTGGTTATTAAGTCAAATTCCAAGCCAGAAGATCAAAGACATTTTTCTTTAGGCTAGGGGCATTTTTATCATTTCTAACCGAGCATTGGATAGAAAATATGGGAGTACCATTGGATTCTTCTTGCAAAAATGAGTCAAAATAAATTTTCCTCACTCAATTATGAATTCATTTACTTAAGGTTGCAAAATTTTAGCCTAAGTAAGTGTACGGTTCATATCGGGTTCGTGCTACTGTTACATAGAATAATTTTTCACTTAACCTTATAATTAACATAAATAAACCTACAGTCGCAATGCATCCTAGGATGTTGTTTCTTTTTTTTTTTTTATCAAATTTAATTTACCTTATTTATTTAGCTAAAGTTCCACTCCAATCTCACTAACCATTTTCTTACTAGTTATCCTACAATTATTATTATTACTATTTACATTTATTTTAATTTTCATTTTTTGTTTCCCCGTGATCCCATCTAAGACTCTAATTGTTCCATTTGACCAAATTTTGATACGCTCTTTTCTCCTTTTTTTCTCGAACTATTCTCCATTGCCAAGGCACAATGGAAAAAGAAATAGCACCCATGGCCGCCGCTCTCCATCTTGCCGTCCTCATTATCTCCTTGTAGTTTCAACTATATCTCTCTATCCCATTCTTTTAGTTCAATTAAATAGCCTCATCATTCCTTTATTGTTCTTGGTCTTGCTCATTAAAGCGGAAAATAAGGCATCGCACCAAAGGACCGTCCTTGCACCTTTATTTTCATTACTGTCGTGATCATGTTCTTCGTTGACCCACCGTCAGTCCAACCCTTTGGGCTTTATTTCTCCATCATCCAAGCAATTTTGATTGTTATTTAATTCCTTATTACTGCTTAGGTTCATTAAGTTGAAGGGAAACCACATCCGAACACCAAAAGTGATCTTATGGGTACTGACAATCCCAAACTCATTCGTGTGAACCAAAATTCTTCAGTGTATTGGCTGGTGTAGGTTTAGGATCAATATAAAGAAGCCACTAAATGAGCTTATAACTCAGTGCGTTGGCTGATATAATTTTAGGATCAATATCAAGAAGGCTTCCGACACGATCTTGAATATGTACGAGGCTACCGAAGACACCTCCACAAGCAAGTAAACCTTCAAAGTACCATTTAGAAAGTTTCTAAATTTTAGCATATTTTCTAATTTTCTACCTTACTAATATTTTGTAGGACCGTTATAGGAAAGCACCTCATTTTGCAGTGTTATCCTGTACTAGGTATGAGGGAATAGCGGGTTAGTTCTCGTGGGCCCTCTTAAGCCTAAAATAAGCATCAACCCAAATAATATATTCTAAGTAAACAATTGGGCTAAATAAAATCTTTAAATGTGTCGGCAACATGGGTTGGGTAATTAATTAGTTTTTCTAGAATTTTATCTTATTTTATTTTATTTTAGTTCTCTTCCATTGAGATATAATTTTGGTTGGTTGGTTGCATGGTTGTAATGACGTGAGTTTGGTTGGTTGGTTGGTTGCATAGTATGATGTATGTTTGGTGCTATGTTTGGTGCTAGTATTATACTAGGAACATTTGTAAAAAAAATTAAATTAGAAGTATGCTAGGATCACTTAAATAACCCGTTAGTATCAAGTTTAGGGCTGGTAAGACAAACACCTCTCGTACCATGTTTAGGGCCGACAAGCTCACTAGCAGCATGATGAGGTTGAAAGCAACCGTTAGTGGCATGTTAGGGCCGTAATAAATTACTATAAGCCGGTAGATAACGGATTAGGAGCGTAAATGCTAAATGACCAACTTAGAAAGAATTCACAAGATATGAGATAAACATTTATCATAAATATGCTTAAAAAGATATTACTGATTGTCATGACATCATGTAACACTAAGCTAAGATAACAAGATAAAAGAAATATGAAGCACTAGAATCATGGCACTATACTAAAAAAAGCTAAAATAAAATGAGCTACGCTCATGCATCATTTGGCTGCTACATATGATTGATGTTGTCATACACAAGACTGTATTAAATAAAGGATTTAAGGAGTAAGATAACACACGAGGCATGCATGGTTGGCGATGGACCATATCTGCATGACCTGACAAGCCATAAATTTAGAAGAGGGGTTCAGAATAAACGATTCAAACCCAAGAAGCATGCTAGGGTGGCGGCGGACCATCACTAGTCATGACCTGATAGTGATATGGAGTATGGAGATATGATTTGTGCACTGCTGGACCATAGCTGACGGGGGACCATGGTTACAGCTGGTATCACGAGAGGCTCTACCTGGACGTAGGTATCTTGAGAGGCTCTGTCTTGGTGGCATCCCTAGTGGCACTACCTAAAAGCTATCCTGAGAGTGAGTGATATACACATTCACCACTCTAGGTTTGTCCGACGGCATTCAAGTATTGGATTAAATGATTGATTAATAAGATATGATTTAATCGGTAAAAAGAATTATGCATATCCATAGTAGGCCAAGCATGCTAGTAAGACTTTGATATTGTTGTTATGATGTTGTATGAAATTGTTCTTTAATTAAATTGCTACAACTTAAAGTTTATTATTCATTATTGTTTGTTGCGGGAATATTAGAACCCACGTGATGGGCCTGATATTTCGTCCTTACTAAGCAAGTTGTGCTCACCCCTCCTTCTAATATATTTCCTTAGGTGAGTACTATGAGAAGACATAGTACACTGAACCATATGATGAGGTTTAGGATGTGAAGCAGACTGAGTAATGGTACATTGTAGCCCCTCGAAAGTAATAATGGCCAGGACTAGATTTCTATTTTGTGTTATTTAATTTCAAAAAAAATAACATATGGTTTATTTAAATTGGCACGTTGTCCGTTTGTTAGTTTTGCTTGGATTTCCACTTAATTACTCTGATTTCATTTAATACTTTTATTATTTGAAAAATAGATTTAAAAAATGTTTTACCTCATATTTCTCAAATTATTTTTAATTAATATCTCTGGGCAATTCAGATATTTTCCTGAATTAAGTTTTATAACGCCCCAAATTTTAAAAAAACTTAATTTAGGAAAATATCTGAATTGCCCAGAGATATTAATTAAAAATAATTTGAGAAATATGATAAAAAATATTTTCTTTTAATCTATTTTTCAAATAATGAAAGTATTAAATGAAATCAGAGTAATTAAGTGAAAATCCCAGCAAAACTAACAAACGGACAATGTGCCAATTTAAACAAACCATATGTTTTTTTTAAATGAAATAACACAAAATAGAAATCTAGTCCTGGCCAATTTTACTTTCGAGGGGCTACAGCATACCCTTACTCAATCTACTCCACATCTTGAACTTCATCATACGGTTTAGTATACTATGTCTCCTCATAGTACTCACCTAAGAAAATATATTAAAATGAAGGGTGAGCACAACTTGCTCAGTAAGGTAGAAGTATGAGGCCCTTCACCTAGGTCATAATATTTCCACAACAAACAACAAGGAATAATATACTTTAATTATAGCAATTTAATTAAATAACAATTTTATACAACATCATAACAACAATATCAAAGTCTTTACTAGCATGCTTGAACTACTATGCATATGCATAATTCCTTTTACGGATTAAATCATATCTTATTGATCAATCATTTAATGCAATACTTGAATGTCGTCGGACGAAACTAAGGTGGTGAGTGTGTACATCACCCACTCTCGGCATAACTCTTAGACAGTGCCACTAGGGATGCCACCAAGTCAGAGCCTCTCGAGATACCTACATCGAGGTAGAGCCTCTTGTGATGCCAGCCATAACCATGGTCCCCCGCCAGCTATGGTCCAGCAGTGCACAAATCATATCTCCATACTCTATATCACTATCAGGTCATTACTAGGGATGGTCTGCCACCACCTTAACATGCCTCTTGGGTTCGAATCGTCTGTTCCGAACATTTCTTCTAAATTTACGGCTCGTCAGGTCATGCAGATATGGTCCGTCGACCACCATGCATGCCTCGTGTTTTATCTTACTCCTCAAATCCTTTATTTAATACAGTCTTGTGTATGACAACATCAATCATATACAACAGCCAATTGATGCATGACCATAGCTCATTTTATTTTAGCTATTTTTAGTAGAGTGCCATGATTTGAGTGCATCTTATTTCTTTTATGTTGTTCTCTTAACTTAGTGTTACATGATGTCATGACAATCAATAATATCTTTTTAAGTGTATTTATGATAAATGTTCATCTCATCTCTTGTGAATTCTTTCTAAGTTGGTCATTTAGCATTTACGCTCCTAATCCGTTATCTACCGGCTTATAGTAATTTATTATGGCCCTAACATGCCACTAACGTTGCTTTCAACCTCATCATGCTGCTAGTGAGCTTGTTGGCCTTAAACATGGTACTATCAGTGTTTGTCTTACCGACCCTAAACTTGATACTAATGGGTTATTTAAGTGATCCTAGCATACTTCTAATTTAATTTTTGTTACAAACGTTCCTAGTATGATATTAGTGCCAAACATACACCATATATTACATCATTACAACCATGCAACCAACCAATCAAAATTAATCAAATACCATTTATTACATCATTACAACCATGCAACCAACCAATCAAAATTACATCTCAATGGAAGAAAAATAAAATAAAATAAAATAAAATTCTAGAAAAACTAATTAATTACCCTACCCATGTTGTCCACACATTTAAAGATTTTGTTTAGCTCAATTGTTTACTTAGAATTTATTTTTCAGGTTGATGCTTATTTTGGGCTTAAGAGAGCCCACGAGAACTAACCTGCTAGTCCCCCTTACCTAGTACAGGATAACACGGCGAAACGGGGCACTTTCCTATAACGGTCCTACAAAATATTTGTAAGGTGGAAAATTATAAAATATGCTAAAATTTGAAAATTTCCTAAATGGTACTTGGAAGGTTTACTTGCTTGATATCGAGGCCGAAATTTTACCTAGTGGGCAAAAAAGGGTCTGTAGGTGTCTTCGGTAGCCTCGTACATATTCAAGAACGTGTCAGAAGCCTTCTTGATATTGATCCTAAAATTACATCAACCAATGCGCTAAGTTATAAGCTCATTTAGTGGCTATAAAAGCTGAATTTGGAAAAACAAAATTAGATTTTTATTGTTGATGTGTTTTCGAGGATCTTTGGCGCTCCAAGAGTCTAAAGAAGCGCTAAACCTTCAAGTAAGGATTTTCTATCCCTTTGTAACAACTTGGACAACAAGGAAAAGAGACTTATTATGGCAGTAGTATTTGAAATTCACAGTCAAAAGAATTTTAGAAAGACTACGGTGGCTTATTAAGGCTTAGGAGCAATTATGGACCGGATCGCATCGGAAACGAATGCAAAAACCCAAAACTTTGATTAACGATAATCTACCAACGATTTATAGAAAGAATATAATGCCTTTAGGTGTTGGAAAAAAAATTAAAAGAGTAATACCAAAAAATTTTGGCTCACACAAACGAATTTGGGATTGTCGATACCCGTAGGATCGCTTTTGGTGTTCAGATGTGGTTTCTTTTCAACTTAATGAACCTAAGTAGTAATAAGGAATTAAATAGCATTCAAAATTGCTTAGATGATGGAGAAATAAAGCCCAAAGGGCTGGACTTACGGCAGTTCGACAAAGAACATGATCACGACGCTAATGAAACAAAGATTGACGGTCCTTTGGTGCGATGCCTTATTTTCCACTTTAATGAACATGACTAGGAATAATGGAGGAATGATGAGACTATTTAATTGAACTAAAAGAATGGGAGAGAGAGATATAGCTGAAACTACAAGGAGATAATGAGGACGACAAGATGGAGAGCGGCAGCCATGGGTGCTATTTCTTTTTCCATTGTGCCTTGGCGATGGAGAATAGTTGGAGAAGAAAAGGAGAAAAGAACCTATCAAAATTTGGTCAAATGGAACAATTGGATTCTTAGATGGGATCACGGGGAAATGAAAAAGGAAAAGTAAAATAAATGTAAATAGTAATAATAATAATTGTAGGCCAACTAGTAAGAAAATGGTTAGTGCGATTGGAATGGAACTTTAGCTAAATAAATAAGGTAAATTGAATTTGATTGAAAAAAAAAAAATAAAGAAACAACAACCTAAGATGCATTGCGGCTGTAGGTTTATTTATTTTAATAATAGGGTTAAGTCAAAATTTATTCTATATAACAGTAGCACGAATCCAATATGAATCGTACACTCGCTTAGGCTAAAATTTTGCAACCCTAAGTAAATGAGTTCAAAATTGAGTGAGGAAAATTTCTTTTGACTCATTTTTGCTAGAAGAATCCAATGGTACTCCTAGATTTTCTATTTGATGCTCAGTTGAAAATGATAAAAATGCCCTTAGCCTAAAGAAAAATGTCTTTGAGCTTTTGGCTTGGAATTTGACTTAATAATCACTAAAGGAATTATCTAAGAATCAAGATTCTTAATTTTACATTGATTTTCTAGATTAATAGGTAAAATTAGAAAAATACTGTTGAGGGTAAAATGGTAATTTTCACATTTAGGATAATTTGGTAAATTTTTTTCTTAATTTTTAGGGTTATTATAGTCTCTTCCTCATAAAAGAAATTTGTCCTCAAATTCGAAAGAGGATGTTAAAAAGTACGTCAAGCTGTGGATACTTCTTATGAAACTTTATTTTTTTCTAGTTCAGTCCTAAAACTATGAAAATGTGTATATTTTCATTGTTTTCTTTTTGTCCTCTTTAGTGAAACCTCCCACCATCGGTGCCCAATTGTCCTCACAGACCCTCATCCTCAAACTCTTCATCTTTGTGTTCCCCTTTCGCTTCCAATGCAACTTCCTTAAACTGATAATGGAGGTGCAGAGAAGAACCACTTCAGGACGTTGCTTGCATAGGTCATATGGTTACAAAAAGAACAGTAGATAGCAGGGACCTTAATCGCCCACCCCAACACCAGCGCAACCTCCTTGAACCTCCCCAAGCTTTAGTAGATTATAATGAGCGCTCGCAAGCTCATCACCAAATCCAAGTTGGGCTCGCCTTCAATGGGGCACCTCTCAAAAGATTTGGCCGCCCAGATTGCATAATCCAGAGCCTTGAAGGATCCGTTGCCAAAGGCTATGGTGTCACAAGTGATTTTAAGGAGGAAGGGGCTGAGATACGGGTTGTCGAGGGAGTGATTATTGAGGTTCGGGGAGTATGGCGGAGGCTTTTTGGCTGAACAAGCCGGAGAGGGCTTGAATCGGGAAGGCATTGGCGAGGGAAGCTTCTTATTGGGAGTTCACGGCTGTTCCGTAATCGAGACACAGAGGGGCGGCATGTTAATAGGAGATTTGAGGATGAGCCTTGGCATGGTTCCGAGGGTAGGACAGAGTAACCAAATGAAGGGCAAGGGGGCTACGGGGTTTCACTAGGGAGGATGGGAAAAAGGATAAAAAAAAAAAGTGAAAATATACACATTTCATATTTTTAGGACTGAACTAGAAAATTGTAAAGTGCACTACAAGTGAGAAACTGCAATTAGAAGCAAATGATAGGAGTCAAATAAAATATTTACCTCTAAAAGTATATTTAGCAACAAACTTAATATATATTTGTCTTTATATCTAAAAATATCTGTCTGGTCCTTTTCCAAAAATTAAAAAAAAATGGTTGCACAAGAAAAGGTGTTGCTATATCTTTATTAATTGCCTCCAAAACATATAAGATTACTTCGACCAAAAAGTTTTTGGAAGCTAAAATTTTAGTCTCCAATTAGTATTTAGTTAACTAATATTGTAAGCAAATAATAGGGTCAATTCAAAATTTTCTCCTAAAAAATATATTTACCAACAAATTTAATAGTTATCGTTAAACGTGTCAAATTTTGCACCAGTTGCATGAGCAAGTGTTTCTTAAGCTACATATTCTCGGATGTAAATAATAAAAATCATTGATACTCCATTTTTTTTACTAAAAAAACTCTAGTTCAAATCTTTTTAAAAGAAAATAAACATAATAATAATAACATGATTATTTAAATTTAATATTCTTTAAGTAAAAAATTGATATTTAGCTTTTTTGCTAGATTTTTCTTGAATTTATACATACACACACACACACACACTTGTCCTTGTAAAAATCCCAAGATATTATTATAATTTAAAATTATTATCTAGCGTGTATATTTAAAAATGTTATAGTAATAAATAATGTTTCCTGTGAATATTTAAAAGTGTTATTTTTCGGGTTGGAAAAATTATTGGCTCAAGAATTATAATAACTATAAGATTACTCAAATATATGCATGGAATTAGTAAAAAAAAAAAAAGGATTGTTGCACGTTGGGGTGATTAATTGGCTTCTTAAGAGTCCAAATATACTTGCAAATAAAAATGTTTCACTTGACTATTTGACCTCTTGCTTTGATGGTCGAATGCTTGATTAAGGACGAATGAAGGTACAAGAGGGGTTGCAAGTTCGATTCCTAATAAATGTCAGGAATTAGTGTTAGAGTTTTAAAAAAGCTGTCAAATAGTAGCTTTTAACTTTTACCTTTTAACTTCAGTATTTTCATCTCAGTCGTTAAAAAAAGTTATCTAAAACTCTAACGCTAATTATAAATCCGAAGTCTAATACTAATAGGCTGTGGATCGGAAATGGGTGCGTTTGAAAAAAAAAACATAGGCTTTTAATCCGCAGTGCAACTTTTGATTCCTAACAAAATCAGAAGTCTAATGCTAATAGGCTGTGGATCAGAAATCGGTGCGTTAAAAGAAAAAGGCTTTTAATCCACACAAATTTTTTTTGTTATCAATCCATTGATATTGGAAACAAATTCAATTGTCCTTTAAAAAAATGCTTTCATAAGTGGAATGAGAAACTCATATATTTGCTTCCAATTTAATTCTTAAGAGGACAAACTAATTGTATCCTATTTGTCTCCAACTACTATTGGCAACCTATAAATTTGGAAGCAAATATATTACCTATAAAAGCTAGCAATTATTTGTGGTTCCAATGGAGCTTTATGTTGTAGTGATTTTAAGACTCAAATAAAAATTTTTACTAAGTTTAAGACTCATTATGTGTTTTTTCCCCCACCAAATGCTCATTCCATCGCTTTCTAATGGTCCAACCTAATGGCACGACGAATGGTTTAATTTTCACAATTAGAAGATTAATTATGTAACATTTTATAGTTCCAGTATGAATCTAAAACATAGGTCTTAATTCAGTAACAACGGGTACTATTTACCCTTACAATAACTTCTGGGGCAGACAACCAATTTTAGAAAGTGAGATTCGAAAATGAAATGTTTTATACCTAATCAAACTATATATATATATATCCCCTGAAAATGCAAAATGTTGTGCCAATTTATGGGTGCTAAACTCTATCAAAACTAAGTTATAGTTGAGGTTTGGGCTGTAAGGGACACAGAGTCACTCATACTTTAGGCCCTAAGGGGAATGTAAAGAATGAGAGGGACAATCACTTTCCTTCTCTTGTTTTGTTAGGTAAACAAGATAATGGAAAGAAGATGAGAGACTGCTCTCATACCTCCACATGTGTATTAGTTTAATTTTAGGGTTTTTTACAGTTACCCCTTAATTTTATGTGATATTACACTTACACCCCTGAGGTTTGAAAATATACATGTACCCTCTACTTTTTTAATGCTATTAATTAGCCGTCAGTCAAAATTACAGTCAGCCACCTTCAATTTAGTCTGGTTTACAATTACACCAAAAACTTTTGAAATCTACAATTTTTCAAGATTGCCCTTCCCTTTCTCGTATCTTTACTTCCATTCTTCGTTATCGTCATTTCGACACCATCCATCTCCGCCACCTTCTTGCCTCTTTATCCAACTCCACCTTCTTGCTCTATCGCCTCCTTCCCCGACCTCGCCCCTAAAGTCATTTGTCCTCATTGCCTAGACCCATTTAGACTCACCCAAATTCGCCTAATATGCCCTTTTGCAGATCGATGCAAATTTAAAAAAAGAAGAAGAAAGAAAACGTTTCAATGCATCCAGCCACTTTAATCGATTTTTTTATCTAAAATTATATCATTTAAATGTTTAATTAATAATCACTTCAATAATATTTTTAGAAAATAATATATCTAATTAATAATCACTTGAATAATGTTTTTATAAAATATTTTTTTGTAGCGAACTAATAAAAATAAAAACTTAAGAGAAAATACCAAGATTTAAAAAAATGTTAAAAAAATATTTTTTTTTACCTTTTAAATATAAAGTTTCAATCAATATAATTCAAGTTGAGTGAATAATCTCTATATATCAAAGTAATTACTAATGATTGATCTGTTAGAATCATTGTCAAACATGTAGCAATGTCGTTTTACCTTGTATTTTCAAAATAAAACAATTTCAACATTTCCCATTTTAATTTTTTTTATTTTATTTTGAACTCACTACATGAGGAACTAACTTTTGAGGCAAATATAATAGGGCAAATAGTACATTTATCTCCAATACTTATATTCAAAATTTGAGACAAAAACTTAGAAGCATATACATATTTTTCACTAATTAATATACAATGGAGACAAATAAAATATTTGACTCTATAAACTCTATTTAAAATTGGAGGCAAATAATTGAAACCAAATATTATATTGTTGATAATTAGAATATGATGGAAGAAATAAAAAAATAAAATAAAAATTTATCTCTAATAATTAAATTCAAATAATTAGAGTCTCATATTGTATTTTTCACTAATATGGGTAGGAGTGTTTTACAAACTTCTAGATAATTTGATTAACTTTACAATTTTTTATATTGGTATCATTATTATGTGTTTTTTTTATTGCTTTTATATATGAACAGATCTCTTTCTTGGTAAGACTTACATAGATGACTTATATAACTATTAGTCAAAAAAGTAAATTCAAATCTTTGAGACTGAAAAACTTGGTAGAAACAGCACAAGTTTCTCAAAGCTTGAGGAAGGCAGAGTTGAGCTCAACCAAGGCCGACCCCTAAGTTTTATAGTTGCATTTCCATATGGCATTGGCCACTGCATTGACATCTTTCACGATGGCATCGTAGAAATGGAAGTGGAACTCATTGTTGGCCAGCAAAAGCTAAGAGGCAGCATAACTGTTGTAGTCTCGACATGCCTGGAGCATGCCACGGTCAGCAGTGTAGATAGCGCTAGCGAGAAGAATGGGAATGAGGGACCTTCGGTCAGTGGTCTTGGTCTAGGTAAGTCTCATTATAGCAACCGCAAGGTTGCCGTCGAGAGCTTGAGAAGCGCCAACAAAGGGGCCAAAGGATAGGGTATTGGAGTAGAAGGAGAAGTCGCATAAGGAGGCGAGGCGGCATGGAGATGGATAAGTCGATGTGGAGGTGGAGGAGAATGGCAGTGGAGAGAAAAGGAGGGAAAGGGCAATTTTGGAAAATTATAGATTTCTAAAGTTTTTGGTATAATTGTAACCAAATTAAATTCAAGGTAGATGGCTGTAATTTTGACTAACGGCTGACTGACGGTGTTAAAAAGTATGGGGATAAGTGTATACTTTCAAACCTCAGGGAGGTAAGTATAATATCACCTAAAGTTCATGAGTAACTATAAAAACTCTTAATTTTATAATCCACTCAAATTGAGGGAATGATGAGTTTTTCACTATTTTTACTATTCCCCCCCGTTTTTCCCCTTTTCTTTCTACTTTCTTTAATGAACTATTCAAACAAAATATTAGTGCGTAGATAAAAATGATCATACTTAATTTTGGAAATGTAAATTGGTCCATGAGTTATTAAAAAAATTCCATTTTGACTTCATTGAACTTTTCATGTTGAACCCACTCACCATAAAACAATGGAAAGATCACAAAAATTGGGGAAAAGCTAAAACTCTGAAGCAAGCAAAGATTAGACAAAGATGAACAAAGGAGTGAAAAAGGAAAGCCAAATTGGTGAGATTGCTGGTAAAACCCAGTGATTAGGCAAATGTCACTGCGTTAGCGGAACCCGACCTGGAAAATATTGAAACAGTGTCGTAGATGGAGTCCTGGGGTTTTTCTGATGAGGAAGCCGCGATGTGCCTCTTGATGCTTTCCATGGATAAATGGAGAAAAGGAGAGGTTAAAATTGAATCAGTCGTCAGAGAAAAGTACATGAAACAGAACTTCGATGACAACCACGAAGAAGGGACCTTTGATGAAGACAAAGAAGAAGAAGAGGATAACGGAGCTCAGAATTGTTCGTTCGCGACAGTGGTCGTGGTAAGTCGCAAAGACAGAAGTACGATATGATGTTGGTTTGTGGAAGAGGATGAATTTTTGCTCATGCGTGTTTCACATCCTCATGATTATGTGATTGTATTAGTTTTGGCGTAAAGTTTCATGTTCTTACAATATTGTCACCCATTGACCATTGTAATTAAAGAGGAAGCCATATCAGCAGTGTGGGTCCCAATAGGCCTCTAAGATCGCCACATCAGTAATTTCCATATAAAATAATTAAAAAACTGATGGACATAGACCATGATGTATGAGCTAGTGGATCTTCAAACGGCACTAGATGAGGTAAGAGATGACATTAGAATAACTGTTATAGTTACATGACCAATGTAGATTTTACCCGTACTCTTAGTGTAGTAATAAAAAAGTGACAATAAAAATTATGTTAAATAATAAGTGTTTCTTTGGACTGACGCACCGTTCACATAAAATAAAGAACTTAAGAATGGCCACATATTTATCAATTATCACCATAATTGTGATCAAATTTCGGCCAAACAATAACCTTCGTGGTGATTATTCACTTAAAGCTCAAATGCAAAATTATCTAAATGTTTTAGATTAACTAATCTACACAAGAGAGGTCATTTCAGCAACAAGTTGCTTCAACGAATTAATCAAAACACAATATATTCATAAAAAATATACCAATATTTGAATTTTACTCATAAAATAATTCTGATTGATTGCAGTAATTTGGAAAAAGAAAATAGTAATTATAAGGTACACCCGGTGCGCCAACATACACCCTCACTTACACGTTATTTATAAAAATGATATTGCACTTGAATAATACTTTTTACTTAATGAAACAATATATATTACAAAACAACACAGTTGTATGAGTGAAACACTATCTTTTCCTGAACAGAACAACATTTTTTGCTAATAGCACATTTGTGTGAAAACATTTTTAATGAATGGAACATCATTATTTATGAACAAGAAATCTTATAAAATTAACAGCATATTACAGAATCACATATTTGTACAAATCGACTAGCACTGCTTACTGAATGGAACAACATTATTTACTAATAGTACATCTTACAAAATGAATAATATATTACAAAATAACACATAAGTATAAATTATATAAATGAAACAATACTTATTATTAGACAGAAGAATAATATTTATGAAAAATATATCTTACAAAATGAATAATGTATTATAGAACATTAGATCTATATGAATGAAATAACATTTATTACTGAGCAGAACCGCACAAAAATGTCCTGCACGAAAGTAAATTAGAACAGAACAAGCAACACTCAAGCAAAAGAGGCATTCAGGAACAGATCTATATGAATCAAGCAGATCAGCTCCACTAAAAGGTCTCAAAGCTTACACAAACCCATTAAAAAAAATAAAAAAAATTCCTCAAATTAAAAGCACCCTCAAACTAAACCTAAGGAAGAACTTTCAAACAAAAATTTTGAAATACAAAGTGGTCATGATAAGCACCTGCAAAAATGTGAGAAGCCAAACCGAGAAACAAGTGACAAAGTGAGAGCTCGGGCTTTCACTTCGGTGGATTTTAGAGTTTGAACTTGACGAACGAAAATTCAAAAAGGAAAAAATATCAGGAATAAAACAATTGGCGGTTTGCCTTAGGCTCCAGGCTCGCATCGACCCTAATTTTGGACCAAATCGGTCACGAATTCCTCCCGAGCTTTTTTATCTAATTTTAATTTTACAGGGACGAATTTAAAAGGTCGAATTTGACAGTAAAGGTAGATTTTGGAGGAGATTACGCTGAGAAAAATGGTTGAACTCGGAAGGAAAGATTCAGAATGAGATCGGAGAAGGATCAAAATGGAATTGTAACGAACAGACTCTCGCTCACATGTTATAGTGGAATCTTCGTTGATGGAGAGGCGTTGATCGAGAGGAGCGCATTGCGGCAAGGAGTAGTCGGAATCCAGAAAGAAGTTGTAGGTCTAGTTTTCCATGTTGAGGGAAGACCTGGAGGTTTTGGAGACGAGGAGAGAGGAGGGAGATGGCTTGGAAAACGAAATGAAGAGGCAGGGAGGAGGCGGGAGGCAACGCAAATGGCAAAGTTGTAAAAGTTGACAGTGGGGGAGTAGCGCATGGGACGGTAGTATTTTATCTTCAACAAAAAAAAAACAGCAAAATAGAGAATAGCAATAAAAAATACCCTAACAAAACAGCAGAAGCAACCATGAACCAACTTTAAAACCACAAAAAAAAGTTGCTCCTTGTTTGCGGTAAAGTTTTAAATTAATATCGTACTGGATATTACACTGTTTTTTTAGCATTATGATATAGTACTAATATCGCCGGTTGCATATATATATATATATGAACATATAGACCATAGCAACTATTGAAAGTGTATGAATGTGATATTCATATGACATGTATATATAGATTAAATTAAGACTTTTTACACATAAATAATACTCCTTCCGTCCCTTAAATTTTAATACATTTGACTTTTTGTTGTATTTTGACTCAATTTTATTCATATTATTGTTTATTAAAAAAAATCAAAAAAAATATATTTAGAAACTACATATCTTGAATTATCATTCATATACGAAGATTTTGTATTTATATATTAAAATTTTAAAAATAAAAAATCATAAATTAATTACCAAAAACAAATGGAGCAAAACTTTTGGGACGGAGGGAGTATATTTTAAAAAACAAACATAAAAAGAAATAAAACTAAAAAAAATTCATTTAGATATAAAAATGATTTTGTTAGACAAGTGATGAATTAATAATAATTATTACTCAAAATATCAAAAGCTAAAAAAAATAAAAATAAAAAAACAAGTGCATTTTCCTAATTTTGAGATGGTGCAGTATAACATGAGATAGCTAAGATACCTGATACCAACCGGTACGGTTCAGTATGAAGGGTGGAATGATACACATCATTTTCATACTGTTTTTCAAACGGTATATATGGCTCCTTCTTAAAATTGATCAAATGCCCTTATAAGGACTATGGTTTAGAAAAGTATTTTTTTTTCCCTTCCTTTATAAAAAAACTTGAATCCACCCCTAATCACAAATGTACTTAGGTCTATTGAAGTATTATAGAACAAGGATCCTATGGCTTGCTGCCTTTCAAACCAATACATTCATCTTTCTCTCTTTGTTCTCTTTAACGATGGTGTGTTAGAGGAGACAAGCAAATCTTAAAGGAAAAAAAAAAACCTACATACAATTTGGGGACCAAAACCTATTTATAACGACTACTTATCTTAATCTTGTGTTTCTTTTATTTTAGCACATAATGAAAATAAAAGTTACACTTTTGTCTTAATTTATTAAAAAAACGTCCACACTTTATGAAATGTCTAGTGTCTAAACTTAAATTTTATTAATTTACTTCAAATTGAGCTAAATATTATAATAGCACATATAATGCATAATTTACACATGTATTAGCCCATATATATTGAAAACCAACACCTCCACCATGATTGAGCAAGTGTACTTATTAACTTCCAATTAACCAATGAAAAACTATTCTCAGTCCTTGCTTGGTGCAACTTGAGCTAAAAAGCTTTGGAGCAAGCTTTTACAGGTGCCTGAGAATAACAGTTCTTGGAAAACATCAGCCTCTTACAAGTGCAAGGTTTATCACAATGAAGAAATCTACTAGACAAATATAAGGAACAATAACAATGAAATTAACCATATTTTTGGAGCTAGTAGATAAAAATGACCTTCCACAATCCCGCCATTGAACCAGAAACAATACCCTCTTCAATAATGTCGACACAAGCTGTTGTCCCAAGTGTAACCAAGAGGGGGGCGAATTGGTTGAGTTCCAAAGCAAACCAAAAATGGGTTCTTAAACCCTCAAACTCAAATGTAATTCAAGGAACAATAATTAACCTATTCTAACAAGAAAATGACAACCACAATCCACCTAAACTTTACTTTGAAAACCACCTTTGAAGTATTTTTGAAAACAAACAAGTTCAACCAAGATAAGTAGCATAAAACACCAATCAAAGATCAAGTATGTATAGAGAGAGAAAAACTTGTACAAGAGAATTTTTATAGAGGTTCGGTTTCTCCTCTTGAGAGTCTATTCCTCTCCTCAAGTTTACCACTTGAGAGTTTTCTTTTCCACTATGAAACACAAAAATGCACAATAGTATACAATGGTACACAACCCTTTGGTAATTCCTTCTACCTCAACCTCTCACTAGTTTTGCCAAAGGCTAACTAGAAACCTTTCTCTCTCCCTTTCCCTTACAAGGAAATCACTCAATCACTTTAGATAAACTCAGTAATTTCATGGTTACAAGGTGGTAAGAACAATGGGACCTCTCAAGGCTAAATAACCAAATGAAAGCACAAGTTCTTAGCAAATATCAAGTTTGAGCTCTTGATGATGGATTCTCTTTCTTAGTTGCCAAGAGATTTTTCATTGATGATTCTTGATGTTTTTATACTCCAATGGATGCAAAAAAAAATGTTGTAGACCATTGGAATTATCAGAAAAGTCCCCTTGAAATCTGGTGAATGTTACTATTAATTTTGACAAAGAATTGCTTCTGTTGCCCAATAAAATAAATGGACAAAAATCCTAAGAGTAAAAACCTGGAAGCATAATTTTGAAAATACACGAATGAAAAATTTTAACCCGAGTGAATTTAAAAGATAGATTCGGATATTAGTAAAACTTGTGAGAAACACTGTTAAAGCCAAAACAAGTAACAACAGGGCTTGAAACAATGAATGGCACACTTCAATATGTGAATGTTTGAATTATAAAAGCATGAAATTGAACTTTTCATGATAATATAATTCCATTCCTTTTGGAAGACAATAAGTTACCTTGGGTTGCTCATTCCTAATTCCCTTCTAATAAACTCAAGAACAATATCACCATCATGCACATGATCTCTAATAAAATGATACCTAACTTCTATATGATTTGTTATAGAGTGAAAAACCGGATTTTTAGCTAGACTTATAGCACTTGTATTGTCACATTTAATGGGTGTCTTTTTGAAGCTAAGCCCATAATCTTTCAATTGTTGGTTCATCCACAATATTTGAGCTACATAACTCCTGGTCATGATATATTTGGCCTCCGCGGTGGATAAAGCAACCGAAGTTTGTTTCTTTAAAAACCATGATATAAGGCAACACCCAATAAATTGACAATAACCACTAGTTGATTTTCTATCCACTTTACTTTCAGCATAATCGGCATTGGAATATCCTAAAAGATTAAAACTAGTGTCTCTACAGTACCATAATCCTAGGTTGGGTGTATCAACTAAATATCTAAAAATCCTTTTTACCACTTTCAAATGTGATTCCTTAGGACAAGATTGAAAACAAGCACACAAACAAACACTAAACAATATATCCGGTCTACTAGCGGTCAAATAAAGCAAAGAACCTATCATGCTTCTATAGAGTTTTTGGTCAATAGGCTTACCATCTTCATCCTCATCAGGCTTAATTGTGGCACTTATTGGAATAACACTAGGCTTTGCATTTGAGTAGCCAAACCTTTTGAGTAGCTCTCTTGTGTACTTAGCTTGGTTGATGAAAATACCTTCCTTTAATTGTTTGATTTGAAGTCCAAGGAAGAAAGTAAGCTCACCCATCATGCTCATCTCAAATTCACCTCACATTAACTTAGAAAACTCTTTACATAAAGACTCATTAGTAGCACCAAATATGATATCATCCTCATAAATTTACACAATTAATATATTATCCTTGGAATGCTTAATAAAAAGAGTAGTATCAACCGTACCTCTAGTAAACCCTTGATCAATAAACAGTTTACTCAACTTATCATACCAAGCTCTAAGAGCTTGCTTTAACCCATACAAAGCCTTCTTCAATTTAAAAACATGATTTGAAAATTTTTTATCTTCAAAATCGGGGCATTGTGAAACATAAACTTCTTCTTTGATAAAACCATTTAAAAAAGCACTTTTCACATCCATTTGAAAAAGAATAATCTCCATATAACAAGCAAAGGCACAAAGTAATCTAATAGCTTCTAACCTTGCAACGGGTGCAAAGGTCTCTTCAAAGTCAATAACCTCTTCTTGACTATAACCCTTTGCAACTAGCCTTCCTTATTTCTAGCGACAACACCATTTTCATCAAGCATGTTTCTAAAACCCCATTTTGTCCCTATAATGGAGTGGTCTTTTGCCTTAGGCACTAGTTCCCAAACCTCATTCCTACGAAATTTGTTTAGTTTCTCTTGCATAGCCAAAATCCAATTTCCATCTCCAAGGGCTTCATCAATGGTTTTAGGCTCTATTTGAGACAAGAAAGCATAGTAACTACATAAGTTTTTCAAGGAAGATCTAGTCACAATACCTCTTGAAGCATCACCTATTATGAGATCTCTTGGATGACTAGATTTATGCTTAAACTTTCATTCACTAGGCAATCCTTCATGAGAATGCTCTTCTTGTTGTGGGAGTTATTCCTTAGATTGATCTTGATTGTCATGCAAAAGCTCTTGACTTTGTGTATACTCTAGTGCATTATTGGGCTCATCTCTTTCAAAGGTGCTATCTTTTGATGGAACCTGAGAAACTTCCTCCTCATTGTGATTGATCTCTTTTTGATGAACATTATCTACAACATCATCATCACTACAACACTCTTTTCTAGTAGTGTTGTTAGTCTCATAAAATACAACATGAATAGATTCTTCAATCACAAGAGTTCTTTTATTAAAGACTCTAAATGCCTTGCTTTTACTAGAATACCCAACAAATATAGATTCATCACTCTTTACATCAAACTTTCCAAGATTATCTTGTCCATTGTTTAAGACAATGCACTTGCACCCAAATGCATGAAAATATGAAATCTTGGCTTCTTACCTTTCCAAAGCTCATATTCCAGTTTTATTGAAAATGAGTCTAATCAATGCTCTATTAAGAATGTAACATGTGATATTTGTTGCTTCGGCCCAAAAATACGTTGGTAAACTACTTTCACTCAACATAGTTCTAGCCATCTCCTCAAGAGTTTTATTCTTTCTTTCCACAACACCATTTTGTTGAGGAGTTCTAAGAGCCAAAAAGTTATGAAAAATGTCACTAGATTCACAAAATGAAATCATGTCATGATTAATGAACTGTTTACCACAATCACTACGAATTGAACTAATGCATGAACCTTTTTCTTTTTGAACCTTATGTGCAAATGAAATGAACACATCATAAGTGTCACTTTTATGAGCAAGAAAAAATACCCAAGTAAATCTAGAGTAATCATCAATAATCACAAAATAATATTGCTTTCTACCCCAACTTCTAGTTCTAGTAGGTCCAAACAATTCCAGATGAAGTAGTTGAAGAGACCTAGAAGTTGAAATACAATTTTTTGATTTAAAGGAAACCTTAGTTTGTTTTCCCTTCATGCAAGCATCACACACTTTGTCTTTTTCAAACTTCATTTTAGGTAAACCTCTAACCAAATCACTTTTTATTAGTTTTGAAATTATGTGCATACTAGCATGACCAAGTCTTCTATGCCATAACCAACCATCATCTTTGTTTGTTTCCATTAGACATTTCACATTGAAAGAAGACAAGTCATTCAAATCAATCGCATAAACATTTTCTTGTCTTCTACCAATGAACTTAGTTTGATTTGAATCAATATCAATCATTTGACATACAAGAGCTTCAAATATAACTCTGTAACCTTTATCACACAATTGACTAATACTAAGCAAGTTATGCTTCAATCCATCAACAAGCAACAGATTGCCAATTGAGGAAGAATTTTCCTTACCAACTTTATCCATACCAATGATGGCACCTTTGCTATTATCTCCAAATGAGACGGTCCCTCCTTCTTTTGACTTGAGACTTATGAAGTGAGACTTCTCACTGGTCATATGTCTTGAGCATCCACTATCCAAGTACCAAGTCTTTTTTCTTGTCCCCTCATCTTCCTCCTTTGCCATGAGACATAGGTTGGAGTGACTTTGGCTTGATGAGGAGGCTACATCATCATCTATTGTCAAGAAAAGATTTGGTTGATCACTTGAACTAATGGATGAAGATGAACGTTTACTTGAAGATGATTCACTTGCACTCCAAGCCGCCATAGCTTTTCCACTCCTTTTCTTAGAGAATTTCTTGTGCTTGTTGGGTTTTTTCTTCTTCTTCAATGGACAATCAAATTGGAGATGTCGGGGCTCTTTGCAATTATAGCAAATAACTTCATCCCTCTTTTTAGAATGTTCTCCCTTACTCTTTTCATGCTTCTCCTTTTTAAAATTTTTGCTTCTTCACTTCTTTAACATCTTACTAAATTTTCTTGCCAAGAGAGCCGCATTAATTTCTCCATCTTCACTTGATGATGTGTGGTCCTTTTGAGTCTTCGAAGCCATTGACTTGTTCTTCTTGATGTATCTTTCCTCAACTTGTTCCTTCATCTCATATGTCAACACCTTTCCAAAGAGCTCATCCACTTGCATTATTTTAATGCTTCCTCCTTCATTGATGGCTTCAACTATACTCTTCCATGATAAAGGTAAGCTCCACAAGATCTTCCTCACCAACTCCTCATTTGTATACTCCTTCCCAAGCAACTTGAGTGGTGTGAGGATCTCATTGGACCTTTTAAACGTTTCTTAAATGCTTTCATTTGGCTCCATGGTAAACAACTCATATGCCCTCAAAAGCATATGCATCTTGCTGTCCTTTACTTGTGTGGTTCCTTCATAAGTCACCAATAGCTTATTCCATATATGCCTAGCATTTCCACAAGAAGAAACCAAATTGAATACATCGGGGGTTAGTGCACAATATACGATATTCATTACCGTTGCATTCATAGTGCACATGAGATCATCCTCCAGTTCATATTTCATTCGATCTTTTGGCACTTGGTTTCCATCAACCATTTTTATAGGGATCCTAGGACCATCCTTAATTATCCTCCAAAGAGCATGATCAATAGCTTGGATATGAATTTTTATTCTAGTCTTCCACTAATTAAAATTTGTAGAGTCAAACAAAGATGGCCTAGATGGATTTTGCCCCTCAAGATGCATACTAGTGATTGCCATGGATCTTTAAGCTTAAAAATTGCTAGATTTTATTTAAACACAACCACTAGCTTAGATACCAATTGTTGTCCTAAGTGCAACCAAGAGGGGGGTGAATTGGTTGAGTTCAAAAGCAAACCAAAAATGGGTTCTTAAACCCTCAAACTTAAATGTAATTCAAGGAACAATAATTAACCCTATTCTAACCAGAAAATGACTACCAAAATCCACCTAAACTTTGCTTTGAAAACTACCTTCGAAGTATTTTTGAATACAAACAAGTTCAACCAAGATAGGTAGTATAAAACACCAACCAAAGATCAAATATGTAGAGAAAGAGAGAGAAGCTTGCACAAGAGAATTTTTATAGAGGTTCGGTCTCTCCTCTTGAGAGTCTACTCCTCTTCTCAAGTTCACCACTTGAGAGTTTTCTTTTCCACTATGAAATACAAGAATACAAAATAGCATACAAGGGCACACAACCCTTTGGTAGTTCCTTTTACCTCAACCTCTCACTAATTTTTCCAAAAGCTAACTAAAAACCTTTCTCACTCCATTTCCCTTACAAGGAAATCACTCAATCACTCTAGATAAACTAAGTAATTTTGTGGTTACAATTGGTAAGAACAATGGGACCATTTACGGCTAAATAAGCAAATAAAAGCACAAGTTCTTGGAAAATATCAAGTTTGAGCTCTTGATGATGGATTCTTTCTTAGTTGCCAAGAGATTTTTCATTAGTGATTCTTGATATTTTTATACTCCAATGGCTGCAAAAAAAAATGTTGTAGACCGTTGGAATGATCAGAAAAATTTCCTTAAAATCTGGTGAACGTTGCTGTCAATTTTGATAGAGAATTACTTTTATTGCTCAGTTTCATCCGGGTGAAATACTTTCACTCGGTTAAAAATTCAGTCTGATAACGAAATCCAAGGTTTGACCTCCAGTGGCTATATTGGTAATTAATGAGTTGTCAACACTTAACACACGTGGAAATCTGACGTGGCATGAATTTATAATGAATTTACAAAGATTTTTTGAATCGGGAACTTGCGCGCAGGTCTGGAGTCCTCGTTTTACTAGGTTGAAAAGTTTTCATTTGAATGAAATTTTTTTCCAGAATGAAAATGTTCTCCGATTCAAAAAATCGCTTCAGTTTCAACACGTTAAAAGATTTTCACTCGAATGATTTTCTTGTCCAGAAGTAAAATGCTCTCGGGTTCGAAAACTGGCTCCAGTTTCAACACGTTGAAACATTTTCACCCTGTTAAAACTGTAGCTCTAGGATTTTCTTACTTCCAGACTTCCAAACTTCAACAATTTTTTTGCCAAGGAGATTTCTTTATGCACAAGTAATGCTTGAATCACCAAAAATACTTGATATATACTTGATAAAACAATTTTTCTATCAAAGATCAAGACTTTATGAATGAGCGACCAAAGTATAAATCTTTAAATAAAGTCTTGAAACACATAAAACAAATATGTTTTGTTATCATCAAAATTAAATAAATATAAGTCATGAATGGAATAAGTCCAACACAAGCTACGCGGTGCTTTAGGACTAAGGTCTGCCTGATGAGGGAGTTCATCTCTTGCTTGCTCTAGTGTTCTAATGCTAGAAAGCACTACTAAAAAAGCATGATTTTCCAACGGTTTTATTACCAACGACTAAGCCGTTGGTAATTGCCAATGTGTAGGACTGTTGGTAAAAATTTCCAACGTGCACGCGTTGGTGAAAAAATGTCTGTCATTTTCGTGTTTTTACCGAATTAGCTACCGTTATGGCCCTTGGTACTTTTCCAACTATTACACGTTGGTAGATTATGGCCTGCAATTAGGCCTGTTTTAGTGGGCTCGGTTACCAACGACTAGGCCGTTGGTAAATATTAAAGTTAAACGGTGCGTTTCAATTAAAAATTTACCAACGGCTAGCTGTTGGTAATTGGTTTTTAAAACCCATCTTCTTCCTTCTTTTGCTTTAGTCGCGAAGTTGGGTCGCATTCATCTGTTTCTTGCGCTACCGCCGGACGGAGGTCAATTTCCGTCAATTGAGCTCATTAGCCGGCCGATTTGTATTGTTCTTCTCCCCATTTTGTAGATCTACTAGTAATTACTTTGGTTAGAGAGTATTTTTACTGTTATTTTTTTATTTGAAGTAAATAGAATAAATATTGTATTTCTTGAGTTATTTTGCTTCGATTTTGCAGTTTAAACTCCTCTCTTCGATTCCACAGCTGGGCATTGTTAATCCGGCGTTCCAATAGCTATTACAAGTAATTTTTTTTTAAGTATATATCCAAATATTTAAGTTATTTGGATCAAAAAAATATGTTTTTATTATTTATCTTGTCATTAAAATTTATGTATGGTGATTGTTTCTCATACATTGGTCTGGGTATTTGAGTTTGGTTATTGCCAATTTATTTCTGTTAATTTTTTTAATTTTTAGGTAATTTTATTTATGGAAAATGTGTTATGAAATTTATTTATGGTATTTAATTATGCTTAATATAGTTAGTTTCATTTTTCATATAGATTGTTGTATGAATTGATTGTTTCAATATTTTTTCGATCATAATTGGTTGACTTAAGATTTAGTTTGATTGATTAATTTAATCAGTCTTGAGTAATAATACCAATAATAACATAATAAAAATAATAATAAGAGTAATAATGCCTAAATAATAATAATGCCTATAATAATAATAATAATAATATAATAATAATAATAATAATAATCGTACTTACCCAATAAAATAAAATAGTAATAGCAATAAAAATAATATGAGTAGTAGTAGCAGTAGTAAATGGTAGAATTTGATATTAATGAAATTAATAATAGTTATGATAAAAATTGTTATAATAATGTTAATAATAACAACAATAAGAAGGAGACTCATATGTATGAAAAAAGTAGGCGTAAAAATATGTCTAATAAGTATAGTATAATACAAATAATAATGCTAATAATACTAATAATAATAATATTATCATTATTAGTATTAGTAATAATTATTTGTTCCCACTCATTATAATAAGAGTTTGTAATAAAAGTGATAATAATAATGGGTATAATAATGATAATATTGATAATGATAATAGTAATACGTACAAATACTAATAATAATAGTGATAATAATAGTAATAATAGTAAGAATATAATAATAATAATAATAACAAAACCAAAAATTTTAAAACTAATAAATATATATAGTATGTTCAAAATTGTAATAATAGCAATATTGCAAGTAATAATAATAATAATAATAATATAATAATAACAATAATAATGTATAAATTAATATACTAATAACTATACTAATTAATAGATTACTGGGCAAAGTTAGTAATTAATTTACTAATAATAATATGAGAATTTTTATTATAGTAATTATAATTAAACCCATAATTAGAATATTGTACTTAGTTGTAGTAATGATAATAACAAAAATAATTATAATATTTATTATAATACTACACATAATAATTAAATTGTACTAAATTTTACTGATGATAATCATGAAAATAGTGATAATTTTAATTATAATCATACCCATAGTAATAATATTGTGATCAAGTTTACTAATGATAACAATGAAAATAATTATATTACTATTTATAAAATTACCCATAGTAATACATTTGTTGGAATCATTAGATCCATAATTATACTGATAATAATAATGACTAATAGTATTACTATTAGTTCAGTATGGTTATACTATATAATATGCAAAACAGTTTAATAATAATAAAATTTTTTAATCATAATAATAGTAATTGAAATGATGTGTTTTGTTAGACATATATTTTGTGCATGTGATGCATGGGGATGTGAGTGATGGGTACAATTCATAAGTATTAGTAATTAAGTACAAGGTTATGATGTTTTGGTTGTGTATGATTATATATGCACAAATGTCAGTTTCGTGATTGTCAAGTTTGATGACTATGTCTGATATACGATTACCAACAAATTTAGTTTGTAATGGAGTCGGGCTGTAGTTGGATGTATAGTAACCGATTCTTGCCACGCCGAACGGGGTACACAGATGAGTAGGAGTTCGAGGTCAATGAATTTATTGCATTCGCTATCTCTCATCCTGAAACAATGAGCAGGTTAAGAATTCGTTGTCCTTGTCGGAAGTGTAAGAACTTGCGGTTTAAAGAGTGTGACGATGTCAGAGTTCATCTGTACAAATGGGGGTTCACACCTTTTTACTTGAACTGGACGGCTCATGAAGAGCCATTTAATGAAACATTAGATACAGACAGAAATGTGGGTGGCTTTAATAACTTTGAGCAGGGGTCTTCGACAAATCCATACGAAATGATGGTGTTAGATGCCGTTGGGCCTAATTGCTCACAATTTGCTGAAGACAATGATGTGCAGCCGAATGCAAGTGCACAAATTTTTTTTAATCTTTTGAATTCCGCATCAACTCCTCTATGGGACGGGTGTGAAAATCATTCTGAGTTATCTGCTGCTGTCTGTCTTCTTAACCTTAAGTTAAAGTATCACATGTCACAGAGATGCTTTAATGGTATTGCACAACTGATGAAGGAGACTCAACCTACAGATAGCAAGATGCCATCAAATTGGTTTGAAATGAAGAAATTAGTTTCGCAGTTTGGACTATCTCACCTGAAGATTGACGTCTGTGTTAATGATTGCATGTTGTTCTGGAATGATGATAGTAATCTTCGTGTTTGTAAGTACTGTGGATGTGAAAGATATAAGCCCAAAAAGGCTTGTAGGGGTTTTGATCGGCCGAGAAAAACCATGCATTACTTGCCACTAAGCCATCGTCTGCAACGGTTATTTGCGTCAATGTCAACAGCTGAGCAGATGAGGTGGCATTAGGAGCAAATACAAATACCAGGTGTTATAAAACACCCATCAGATGGTGAAGCTTGGAAACATTTTGATCGGACCTACCCATGGTTTGCTTCGGAACCACGAAATGTCTGATTGGGGTTGTGTGCCGATGGATTTACCCCTTTTGGAGCATCTAGAAAACAATACCGTTGTTGGCCTATTATCGTTACTCCGTATAACTTGCCCCCATCGATGTGCATGAAAAGACCCTATATGTTCCTTTCCTTGGTGATTCTAGGTCCACATAGCCGAATCATAAGATAGATGTTTATCTACAACCGCTAATAGAAGAGCTACGGCATCTGTGGTCTGATGGTATTGAAACATGGGATATGTCACTGAAAGAGAATTTTGTTCTCCGAGCAGCATCAATGTGGACCATAAATGACTTTCCGACTTATGGTATGCTTTCAGGTTAGATGACACATGGTCGATTGTCTTGCCCTATTTGTATGAGCGAAAGTAAGGCATTTCAACTTAAATATGAGAGTAAATTTTCTTTTTTCGACTGTCACTAGCAGTTTCTTCCTCGAAACCACCCATATAGATGAATAGTACTTGTTTTAAGAAGGGGAAGTCAGAGAAGTCATTGCCTCCTGATCGCATATCAGGTGAGGCTATATTTGAGAGAATTTCATGAGTTCCATCAATTGCTTTAGATGGTCCACAACATCGCCCGTTCAATTATGGGAAATCACATAATTAGACCAAGCAAAGCATTTTTTTAGAGTTACCCTATTGGGGGACGAACTTAATCTGACATAATCTAGATGTCATGCATATTGAGAAGAATGTTTTTGATAATATCTGGAATACCGTTATGGATGTTAAGAACAAAACGAAAGACAATGTGAAGGCACGGAAGGACCTCGAAATTTATTGTAATCGGCCAGAATTAAACATGGTTCCTCTTGATGATGGTCGTTCATTCAAACCAAAAGCGAGGTTCACCTTTGATGTTAAGCAAAGGCAGGATGTGATCGCTTGGGTAAAATCTCTCGGACTACCTGATGGATATGCATCAAATCTTGGGAGATGTGTTGATAGCTCTGGTTGCAATATGTATGGCATGAAGAGTCATGATTGCCATGGTATGATGCAAGGCTTCTCCCCATTGCCCTTGAAGTGCTTCTGGAGAATATATGGAAGCCATTAACGGAGTTAAGCCTATTCTTTAAAGACTTGTGCTCTCCTGAGCTTCATGCAAATCACTTGTTGGCGTTAGAGGCAAATATTCCAATTATAATTTGTAAACTTGAGAGAATTTTGCCTCCGGGGTTTTTTGATGTCATGGAGCATCTCCTAGCTCACTTTCCATATGAAGCAACGTGGGAGGACCTGTTCAGTACCGATAGATGTATAAATTTGAACGGTGCATGCATGACCTAAAAATAAAGGTTTCTAATACTGCTCATGTTGAGGGATCGATATGTGAAGCATACCTTATAGAGGAGACTTCCATCTTTTACTCCCATTACTTTGAATCCCATGTTCCATCTATGATGAACCGAGTTTCGCGAAATGATGATGGTGGTCCTGTCCCATGTAATGGATCGGTGTGGCCGATTTTCACATATCCGGGACGTCCATATGGTACATGTAGAAATAGGTTCCTCACGGACGATAAACTGAGACTTGCAATGACATACGTTCTTCTAAACTGTGCCGAGATCAGGCCATACCTAAAGTAAGTCATCTTTACTTATCACCCAGTCTAATCATCCGACGAAAATAACCTATTTTCCTATTCCCCTACTTGATCACAGTATGTTCGTCGACCAGGTTAAGGTCAATGAACCCGATATTAGCATGTCTGAGATGGACACACACATTGAAAACAATTTCTCAAGCTGGCTCCGACACTATGTACGATAAATTCTACTCCCTATGTATTACAAAATGTAACATTTTCATATTCCAGATTTATTGTGCTAAAATGAAATTGTTTTGCATAGGTTGATGCCCCAGGTAACAATATAGTCGATAACATCTTGTGGGATGTTGTATGTGGTCCATCACGTCGGGTTCAGACATGGCCTGTTTATTTCACAAATGGGTACAAGTTTCACACAAGTGAATGGGGCAATGACAAATCAACATATAATAGTGGAGTATGCATACGTAGCACGGGTTCAAGTGAAGTTGAATGTGATTTTTATGGTGTTTTAGAAGAAGTCATTCAACTCGAATATCCTGGCTATCCACATAAGAATGCTGTCTTGTTTATGTGCAACTGGTTTGACCCAACACTTGAACGTGGAACTCGAATCCATAAACAGTTTGGTTTTGTTGAGATTCGGGATAGCCGCCGATATTAGAAGTTTGATCCTTTCATTCTAGCATCACAGGCTGACCAAGTCTATTACATACCCTACCCGACGAAGTCACGTGACAAAAATGGATGGTCAGCTATTCTGAAAATAAAACGTAGATGGATCATCCAGTATCAAGTTGTTGACAAGGAAGATGTGTATCAAGAAAGTGGAACTGTTATGACTGAAACTATTGAAGATGACCCAGTTAATGAGTTAGCTGGCTCAAGTGTTGGTGATGAAATTGAAGAATACTTTGAAAGTAAGGGTGTAATTGGGCATGAAGAAGATGTTGAAGAGGGGGTTCTAATGATGGTTCAGATGATGAGGATGAGTTTAAATTCGATAAAACTAACATTGATGAAATTGAGGAGTTTGACGATACTGGAAGCACTAGGTCCGGTGAATGAAGAAGGCAGTGACTTTGTTCAGTCATCGATAGTCATAAGTTGTCTCCAACATAGTTGGTACATATATGTGAAGTTAGTAGCATTCAATTTTTGTCATATAAATGTGAACTTTTTCTTTCTTACATATTACTACTTAAATGCAGATGCCACTTAAAGGGGATACCACATATAGGTGCCGACCTGGGAAGGGACCAATGGCGCAGTTCAAGGAGGTCATGGAACCAATACTTAAGGCTCAAAGAAGGAAGGGTTCAAGTTCCCGGGCACAAGATGTTGTAGGTGAGTCAACACAAAACACATCAGTGCCAGCGACTCAATTCCACGCACATCCTAACCCAGCTGCCGGAGGTGGAGGCACGACATCTACACATGGCGGACGAGCACGGCATCTTAGTCACCCGATCGTCACTCCTCATCCCTCAGACGAAGAGATGCATATTGATGACATCCCATCATCAATGTCACAGACACCATCCCGAGCTCGGATGAGGATATCCCTACATGAGAACATGTAAGTCATGAATTACATACAACATATATGAAAGTACTAATACTAGTTACATTAATGTGATAAGTTTCATAATTTCAACTGTGCAAATTCATACTAGCTGCAGCGACACGGTTTGTGACACCATGTTTCACGACACATTTCAAACCATATTCTGAGTGGTTAGCTGTATCTTCATCAGACCTTCAACAATGGTGGCGTGTTTTTTAGGTATAACTATTAATATTACTATGATATGATGTATTACTTTTAAAACAACTACTTACTTTTCCCATGGTATTGAGTTTAAACAAATTATCATTTACAGAGGAGCTGTGAGTGGGATCGGTATGGAATATCTTAGGAGCACAGCATTACAGGAGTATGATGGCAGAAATCAGACATGTTAAAGATCCCGTTAAACGTTGAGCAAAGGCTAACTTCATGTCCGATGAAGCGTATGCGGAAATTGAGGCATATTGGGCCAGTCCGGAGTTCATGCAGAAATCTGCTAGATTCAAGGCAATTCGAGCAACTGCCAGTGATGAGGATTCACAGTCTGGGTCTTGCAGCGCGACATATGCAGGAGGATCTATCTCAATGTCTGCACATCGAGAATTAATGGTAAATATGCATTTTATGTTGTAGCATGTTTCCATTTAAGTAAGTAACTAACATAAAATACCTTTTAATATGGTGTTTCATGATATTAGAGAGAGAGAGATCCAGAGAAGAAAGACCCCAGGTTGTTTAAAGTTCTTCAAGCAACACATAAAATGAAGAACGGAAAATATGTTAGCAAGCGATATGAAGATGTTGCTGTAAGTCTAAGAACTTTTTTTTCTTAAATATTGTTAAGATACGTAGTTACTATGTTTTAGAAATAATGCCTGAATAAAAATGTGGTAATATGTTTTTGTAGACTCGGATCAGTGCAGAGATTGAGGAGCAAACACAACAAGAAGATGGATTAGCATTGCATCCGGCGGGAGAAGGTGAGGACGTGTTTTTGGGTTAGGATCTGAGCGGTGCGTCATACAGGGTCGCCGAGTGCCTGGTGCACTCCCATATATTGACATCACACAGACACAGCAATTCAACGAGCAAGTACAAAAGATAATGGCGAAGGAGAATGCGCGAAGGAATGCGGAGTACGAGAGGAAGCTGGAGAGATTAAAGAGGAGACAGAGAGCAGAGATGGAGACGAATAGGGCTGCATTGGAGGCGAACTGAGCTCAGTTGGAGATTATTTGTCATTTGCTTAACCTTCCGTGCCCGCCGGCTCAACAAGTTCCACAGTATCCTGATGACTCGGATTTGGACAATGAGGACAGAGTCCAGTCTCCTTGATTGTTGTTTTCTAGAGGTAAATCATTTCATAATTTCCTGTGTTATTAGACTGTATCAGAAATTGTTAGATTTAACACTTGGATGAAGTTCTGGATATGTGTTGACTGTTGAACTTTGAATGGTTTGTTGTAGACATATATGTACTTATGATAGTTATGATCGATGTATTAGTGAATGTTTTTTGGAAGTTACTGAATTATTTGTACTATTTTCTGTATAATTTTGAACGCTTCAAAACGGTTTTAGAACATCGAAATTGACATCACTATTTAGAAATTGTTTCAAATAGGTAAAAACACGAATCATGGAATGAAACAACCCCGCTAGGAACTGAAACCGTAAATTACCAACGCGTACAAGTTGGTAATTACCAACGGGCCATTACTAACACGTACACGTTGGTACTTACCAACTGCTACGCGTTGGTAATTACCAATGTTATAGTTACCAACGCATACACGTTGGTAATTACCAAACCAACGTGCAGCACGTTGGTAATTACCAATTATCGTACCAACGTTTTTACATTGGTAATTACTAACTCACTCGCGTTGGTAATTACCAATGCTCTTACCAACGTCTCTACGCGTTGGTAATTACCAACACGCAAACACGTTGGTAAATACCATCATGCGTTGGTAATTACCAACACATGTACATTGGTAATTACCAATGCTCTTACCAACGCGTCAATTCGTAAGTAATTACCAACGGGTACGCATTTTGGTAAATACCAACAAACCTACCAACACATGGCAGTTGGTAACTACCAACTCTTGCATGTTGGTAATTACTAATTCCCTTACCAACAAGTCAGCAGTTGGTAATTACCAACGGGCAAACCTGTTGGTAATTACCAACGTAAATACCAACGTGCAAACCCGTTGGTAATTACCAACGGGCTTGCATGTTGGTAACATTAAAGTCACGTTGGAAACCGAGGCTGGTGTCTGACCGTTGGTAATTACCAATTGCCATTTTACCAACATGTACGCGTTGGAAATTACCAACGCGTCAATTTTTTGCGTGTTGGAAAAAAATTTCCGACACATCCATTACCAACGTGCATTACCAATGCGTAGCCGTTGGTAAATGCACGTTGGTAATAACGTGAATTTTAGTAGTGTAGGGGTGGTAAAACCAAGTATTTATCAAACTATTCGAGCTCTAAGTTGAATTCATTGTTAACAAACCGAGCTTATTGAACTTCGAGCTCGAGCCCAAACCAATTTTGAGATTCGAATACCTTGTCGAATTGAACTCGGATCTATCCGTGTTTGGTTTGATAGGTTTTTGAGCCTATCATACCTTATATAATATTAATATTAATGTGTTTAATTTGTTTATTAGAGTTACTAAATATCATTAAGTAATACTAAATATAATTACTTTTTCAAAACGAACTCCTCGAGCTCGAGCTTGAGTTTGCCAATCGAGCTCAAACCGAACTCACACATCGAACTCTTGAACAGGTTTTTTGAACCTCTTGAACGTTCAAATCAAGCTTGAGTACTATGCCGGGCTAAATTCGAGCATCATTTCTTTGAGCTTATCAAGCTCGAGCCCAAGGCCGAGCACCCCTCAGAGTAAAACAAGTTGAGCTCAAGCCTAAGGGGTTCGGGCTTGCCTTGGTTTGATAACACTCCTAATTCTTACATTATAAGGTTAGTGACACTTTTTCATGTGCTAAAAAGAGAGATAATCAATGGCATTCAAATTAGTGATATAACATACTAACATACTGTTGCTAGGCTTTAAGAATCAGGCATTTACCTTTTTTTTTTTTTTTGAAAGAGTAATTCAATTTTAAAATGTTTGTCTTGAGTGGCTCAATCTAGTGGTTAAGGTGTGAGGGATAATTAGTAGAGTTTGGAGATTTTTATATCATCTCCGTTGTTTCCCTCTTAAATGTTGTATATGCTAGTTTGGTGGCCTTTTGGGTCCCAAAAAAGTAGATATCCCTTTTCCTTTGGATATTCATATGCTCTTTTAACCCTATACACTTATACGGATATTTTTAAGTAAGAAAAAAAAAGATATACTAAAATGTTTTTTTTTCCACTACTTAATCCTAAAACTTAAACACTTATCCATTGGCTAAAGAAGATGCTTATGCAACATTTTGTATTTGGTAGCCCAATTCTTTTGATCCTAAAAATTTTCAGCTTTTTAACAAGTTTATCCAAACCTTGAATCTAAGTTCTACCAAATTAATTCTTTTGAAAAAGTTTTGGGATTTAATTTGGTAGAACTGAAAAATAGTTTAAGTGACTATTAAGGTTGGTGCGAGTGGTTAGTTACCGATACTTGTGCTGGTTAGGCCTGAAGTGATGTAAATTTACTATAAATCCTCATTAAGGTTAGTCATCAATACACATAGGTTGAAGTGCTATGTAAATTTACTATAAATCCTCACCGAAATCTGCTATTTTTCTTATCCTTTAGCTAGATATGTCAACCTTTAACCTAAATTTGAAAAAAAAAAAAAGAATTACAAATAACTTAACAAATTGTGAAAAGTTGAAGAACGAAAGCTTCATTTCCTCTTATATTTTAGAGGATGAATATGGAGAAGCATGTTATCCGATGGAATGATGAAATATGGAAGCAAAGAGAAACAGCGTGGCCAAGGCCAGACAAGAAGAAATGTTCTAATTAATAATGGTTAAATTGCACCTGCTACCCCTAACCTTTAATTATTATTTCACTTCTAGCCTTAACCTTCACTTTGCTCGTACCGTATCCCTAATCTCAATAAAATATTTCAATTTTGCCCCTTTTTAAACAAAAATCATTATTTCAGACAGAAAAAACTACATCAACATATTACTGTAAGGGAAAAGGCTTGTTTTGACCCATGTAAAAATCTTATGTGCCAAAAAAACTTTAAAATTTTTAAATCTAACAAAAAGCTTTAAAACTTTCTCCAGCCAACCCTTTCCTCCCTCTCTTCCATCTCTGGCATGCCCAATCTTGGCTGCCTCCCTCTTCGGCAAACCCTCTCCTATCTTTCATCCCTTTCCAGCCTCGTCTTCATTGTAAGGGTGATTAATTGGGCTTCCTTTTCGCGAATCAAAGCCTCTCTCTCATGACGGAATCGAGCTCGATCATGAGTCGCAACTCCCGGCCGTCGTTCATTCACCACCGAATGCCATTGCCAACTCTTGGTTGAATCGGTCTCGCCACTGGACCCGAATGCCATTGCCAATTGCATACGAATTACGACGAATTGCGATGGATCAGATGAAATTGTTGGTGAAGAAGTGATGGATTGAATGGAATTGCAGGCAGAGTCACAATGCTGAGTGGCAGCTGGGATTGGTGAGGGAGTCAAGACGGTGAATGGTAGCGGGGATCAGTGAAGGAGTGGGGACGGTGATTGGCAGCCAAGATGGATGAGAGAGTCAAGACGGTGAGTGGCTACCAAGATAGGTGAGGGAGGTGCTTGGCGACGAGGATGGGTAAGTAGAGGCCGGAGATAGGAGGAGACAGAGGAGACAGAGGAGGGGGGAGGCTGGAGATGGGAGCAAAAGAAAGCATGAGATAGGGCTACTGGAGAGGGAGGTCAGAGATGGGGCCCGCCGGAGATGAAGGAGAGCTAGAAGAGGTTGACCTGTATTTTTGTTATATTTAAAACTTTTGAGGCTTTTTTGGTAAAGGGTATTTTTATAGGAGTTAAAATAAGAGTTTTTTCCTACAATAATTTACTGACGTGGCTTTTTCCGTCTGAGATAACTATTTCCAAAAGAGGCAAAAATGAAACATTTTATTGATGTTAGGGACACAGTACAAGCAAAGTGGAACAAAGTGAAGGATAGGGTTAGAAGTGAAACAATAATTAAAGGTTAGGGGTAGCAGGTGCAATTTACCCGATTAATAATATTCGAATAGAAGTAGTTATCCTGAAACGGCGGCGGGTTCTCTAGCAGCGTCGGGCCCATCTCGCAACGGATCCACCTCCGTTTCACATAGTGGCCAGCCACATTTCAAATCCCTTCTAACAACGGTTCTTTCTCTTTCTTGTCACTGAGAGATCCTTTATTTCTTGCTTTTGAGACTATAAAACCAGCTACTACATTTATGATTCTATGATTAGGAAGCTAGAGCAGCCACGCCGGTGCCCTGAAGAAAATACAAGTCCAGATCTTCCCAGTAGCAACGAAGATTTGGGCATTACTGCGAATATAAAGTAAGTTGTTTCTAATTTCTAGTGTTATCGCAAGAATATAGTGCTGGATTACTTTTTTGGTCTTGGCTGTTCTTGCACTAGTGCCTTGCCATTTCATTATTACATTGGAATGCCCAATGTAATCTTCGATTCTGCTACCATATTGACATGTTGTGTTGCTTTCTGATGGCTAAGGCTCGCCATGCTTTGTGTTCCCGCCGTGGCTACACGACGGGGGTAGCAGGGACCTCCTGTGGAACGTCGCGAGTGGCCGTCCGATGGTGGATGGCGGTGGCCGTGAAGGGTTTCCGGTGCTGGAGAGAACCTGAAAAGGGGTTGCCCCCAAGCAGTCCGGCCTGAAACATACAGAAAACAGGGGTTAGGAGGTCGCCGGAGTGGTTTTCCGGGGAGGAGTGTAAATCCCTAAGGTCTTGGGTTCAAGTCCTGATGAGAGACGCCCATTAATGCGCTATAAGGGACAATACTACTACGCTGGTCCGCCCACGTGGTCGGCAGAGGCCTAACCCTCCGCCATCAAAATAGCCTGATGGTTAGACGCAACTCCCTCTGAATAGTGTAAATCCCTGAGGTCTTGGGTTCAAGTCCTGATGAGGGACGCCCATTAATGCGCCACAAGGGACAATATTACCACGGTAGTCCGCCCACGTGGTCGGTAGAGGCCTAACCCTCTGCCTTCACTTTCATTTGTGAAATCCACATCTGTTTCGGTTGTAGATGGAAACAAGTGACAGTAGTTCAATTTATGTTGAGAATGTGTACAAGGAATTGGCAACTTCCATAGAACAAGAACTAAGAGCCTTATGCCCCATTTCTCGAGAGCGTTGTATTTTTAGAGTTCCAGTTGGTATGCGACGATTAAATGAAAGAGCCTTTACCCCTCGAGTGGTCTCCATAGGGCCACTGCATCACGGCAAAGAGAGTTTGCAAAGCAATGGAAGAGCATAAGAAAAGATGCCTGCTGCATTTTCTGAACCACTCAACCATTAGTCTGGGCAATTACATCAGATTTATCAAGGACAAGGAAGCAAGATTGAGAAGTTTCTATGCTGAGACCGTAGGACTTGCTAGTGATGACTTTGTGAGAATGGTTTTAGTGGATGCAGCTTTTGTTATTGAGATGTTTCTAAGCGTAGCTCAATGGAAACGGTTAGATGATTATACACGGGGCACACAAAGCATGATATTTGATATCAGAAATGACATGTGCTTACTGGAGAACCAGTAATGAAGCTTTCAGGGAACTATTTTCCTCTGGATATTGCTGATTTTGTATATTAAAAAGTTGTAGTTGAGGTACTCTGGATATTGCTGATTTTGCATATTAAAAAGTTGTAGTTGAGGTATAGTTTAAGCCACCTTCAGCTAGAATAAAACAGAAACGCCTAACTAGCTTGAAATGACCAGCAAGAACTTGAATTATGTCTGGCCCTATGTTGTTTGTACTGGAAGTAGCAGGCAAAGCCTTAAGCATCAAGTGCAGCTGCAGGTAGCCTTCATCGTATATTGTATGCCGTCGACCAAGATCACGAAGTGAAGAAGTTGGGAGGCTTTGGAGTGAGGGAGCAACCTCCCCCTGTCCGGGAAGCGTGAAATTCTGCAGTCGATTCCGTCAATGGATTTACAAGAGAAGGGTTCACAGAGCCACGTTTTATCCTGGACGATTACATTGCAAGAATGAGACTAGTTCTGGCACCTGTTGTGCTATTGTATTAGTATAGCTGAGACTTGAGAAAGGGAGCTATCATCTATGCCTATGCACGAAAGAATGGAAAGGTGTGTAACGTGGCCGCAACACTACTAGCAAAGACAGTGGAATTGGAAGAAATGGCGATCCTTTGCATGAATAGACCATTTCCTTTTCCTTTTTTTTTTTTTTTGTTTTTTCCGTAGCAATCTACATCTTTTTTATTCTTTTGTAAAAACGATCCCTGCAAAACATATTTTTTTTTTATTATAATTGATATATTGCAGTACTCGTTTGAATTGATTGAAATACAATAAGCTTAAGTGACCTATAACATCCAAAACTCGGTTAAATCTTTCAAGTTTCAACCCTTACTATTTGAACTCTATTTGAGTTTCCATCTCAGCACGTTGAATTAGAAGTTATAGTAAAACTTAAGGATTACATAGAAAAAAGGTCCAGCCTAAGGGTATATTAGAGGAGATTATCAAAAGACAATTATTAGCACGGTGTTAAATACTGTTACTACAAGGTATAACGCACCCTAAATTTTTAAGGTATACTATGCCGTGCCGCATACTATTACCATTTTCGTAAAAAATAAATGTTAGAATATTATTTTAAGATGATATAATTTATTTAATAATTTATTTTTACACATTTTATATGTATTCTAATTTTTTCTCATCATAATTTGTCAAATATAAATAAAATATATATGATAGAAGATATAAAACATTAAAAAAAATGCTATATATGAAGCAAAATAAATAATACTAAAAAAACTAAATTATTGGTATACTATAAATATATAAAAAAAACTAATTTATTGATATACTATAAATATAAATAATACCATCCATATACTTTTTATATACTACAAAATATAAATAATACCATCCATTATTTTTTTATATTAATTAAGAAGAGTAACAAAAAAAAAATTAAAAGTAAATGTTATATTTTATGATATATTATTATTTTTATTTTAATGTTTTATATATTTATGATATTTTGATGTAAAATAAAAAAATAAAAAATAGGTGCAAAAAATTAAATACCACGTTACGTACCACGCGTTATTTGCGGTATACCATGGTTTTTTGACAAAATACATACAAAAAGTGCGCGGTATGTGGTATACCGTGAAATATTGTGGTATATTGTGGTAAAATGATAAAACGCGAAAACATTTGTACCGCATATCTGTATACCGCGGTATTTAATTCAGTAATTATTAGTAATTGAGTTGGATTAACATGGAGATGTTAGAGTTTTATTTATAATTTTTAACTTTACAAAAATAATGTTTTCTTGTAGATTCTTACATTATAAGGTCAGTGACACTTTTTCATGTGCTAAAAAGAGAGATAATCAATGACATTCAAATTAGTGATATAAGATACCATTGCTAGGCTTTAAGAATCAAGCATTTACCATTCATTTATTGGGAAAAAATAATTTAATTTTAAAATGTTTGTCTCGATCGTCTTAATCTAGTGATTAAGGTGTGAGGGACATTTGGTAGAGTTTGGGGATTTGAACATCATTTCTGTGGCTTCCCTCTTAAATGATGCATATGCTAGTTTTGTGGCCTTTCAAGTCTCAAAAAAACAAATATCCCTTTTCCTTTAGATATTCATATACTTTCTTGACCCTATACACCTATACGGATATTTTTAAGTAAGAAAAAAGAAAGATATACTAAAATGTTTTTTGTTTTCCACAAGTTAATCCTAAAACTTAAACACTTATCCATTTGCTACAGAAAATGCTTATATGACCTTTTGTATTCGGTAGCCCAATTCTTTTGATCCTACGGACTTAGATTCAAGTTTTGGATAAACTTGTTAAAAAATTTTCAAATTTGAACCAAGTTTATCCAAAACTTGAATCTAAGTCCGTTTGAAAAAGTTTTGGGATTTAATTTGGTAGAACTTAAAAATAGTATAAGTGACTACTAGGGTTGGTCCGAGTGTTTAGTTGACGATACTTGCACTGGTTAGGTCTGAAGTGATATGTAAATTTGCTGTAAATCCTCATTGAGGTTAGTCCCTAATACACCGTTTGAAGGGATATGTAAATTTACTGTAAATCCTCACCGAAATCTGTTATTTTTCTTATCTTTTAACTAGATATGTCAACCTTCAACCTAAATTTGAAAAGAAAAAGAATTACAAATAACTTAACAAATTGTGAAAAGTTGAAGAGCGAAAGCTTCATTTCCTCTTATATTTTAGGGGATGAATATGGAGAAGCATGTTACCTGATGGAATGATGAAATGGAAGCAAAGAGAAACCGCGTGGCCAAGGCCAGACAAGAAGAAATGAACTAATTAATAATATTCGAACTGAAGTACATATCCTGAAACAGGGGAAGATTATTAAATACTCGGTCAGTAGTGATACTGATACCCCTATTTTCAAATTCTTCAAACTTTTGAGAATATGTCAGTTAATGACTTATTTTAAGAATTAGTAACAAAACGACCATTGGACTGATAAGAGTAAAGTACAACCCGTTGTTTTGATAACAGGTAGCATGGGAGAAGGGATAGGCAGGAATAGGGGGAAAAGAAGGGGAAATTACTGAAATGGATAAAGTAAATATAAAATATATATTTATTTTATGGTATTATGGGTATTAAATATAAATGTATATTTATTGGAAAATATAATTGTACGTAATAAGATGAGAATGACTAGAAAAAATTATTGTACGTATTATAGATAATAAATACATAAACATATATATTTTAATTTTTTTGTATTTGGTGGATTAGTAACTAAAAATAATTGAAAATGTATGTTGTATGTTGGTATTTGGAGATATAAAAAATATATTTACTTTTGTGACGTAAGAAGATAATAAATAAATGCAAAATTAAGGTGTGATTGACTTGTGGATATGAAGTGAAAAGAACTGTAAGTGAAAAATTCAAGTGTAACTTATTTATATGGAAAAATAAATTAACTTAAAATTAGTTGTACCAAAATAACACAGTTATAGTGACTACCAGCATTAAGGTTATAGTGGTACACAAGTTTAAGTAGGTTGATTATCCGGTACCAAGCGAAGGGATTGGGTTTGTAGACCTTCTCAGGTAATACCAAGTTGAAAGTTTATAGCAAGAGACACCAAATTTAAGGTCTCAGGGGTACTAACACTTAAGGTTATAATGATACCACCATCTATGAAGGGTTCAAGTGGTCACATAACAAACCATCAAGGTTCTGCAGTCGGGTACCAAATTAAGGATATCTATGGTGGTACCAATGTAAGGTCGTATTGCGTGCCAAAATAAGGTCTTCAAGTGGAGTATCAACTTAATGTTGTAGTAGTATAAAATTAAGATTATAATGGTACCAACTTAAGGTTATACTATAGTGTACCAAAGTAAGATTCCTATGTTATATCAAATTAATGCGTTATTGTGGACACCAAATACAGGTTATCCAATGGTGCCTAGTTAAGGTTAATAGCCGGGTACTCAATGTGCGTGTGTTTATTATAGTGCTGACCACCTTAAGGTTCAATTATAGGATATCAAGTTACGATTTTATAGTAGTGACCAAATAGGGTTCTGTAGTGGAAATTAGGGTTCTAATAGGGTACAAAGTTACAAGTTTAGTGGATACACAAATTTCAGGTTTTAAGTGCGGCGGCGGTACCAACAATTAAAGTGTCTAATGGTATCACAAATTAAGGTTCTACTGGTACAAAAATTTAAGGTTCTAGTGGGTACCAATTTAAGGTCACATTGGTGCCAGAAATAAGGTTCATTGGTACTCAACTTATAGGTTCTAGTAGTACTAAATTAAGGTTATAATGGTACCAAGGTTAAAAGGTTCAAGTGGGTACCAAGTTATGGGTACCTTAGTCGGGTATCGTGCTACTGAGTTAAGGGTTCTAGTAGGTATCAAATTAAAGGTTATAGTGGTACACAAGTTAAGGTCATATGAGTGGCTACCAAATTAAAGATTCGTACAGTGGTAACAGTAAGATTATCAGTTGTAGTGGTACTATGTTAAGGTTCTAGTGGTCCGAGCTCTAAGGTTCTGTAGAGGTGTCCAGTACTAAGTGCTAAGGCTTAATGTTGTAGTGTACCAATTTAACGTTATGGTAGTATCAGAGTTAAGGTTCTATTGATGACACGAAGTTAAGGTTATTGTGATACCAAATTAAAGTTATTAGTGGTGCAAAGTTATGGTTATAGTGATACCTAGTTAAGGTTATAGTGGTACCTTGAGTTAATGTTATGCTAGATACCAAATTACGGTTATCCTGCGGCACTAAGTTTTGGTTATTGTGGTACTAAGTTAAAGTACATTGTGGTACTTAGTTTAGGTTATAGTGGTACTAAGTTAAAGTTACAGTGGTACCAAAATAATGTTCATTTGTACCAACTTAAGGATCTAGTGGTACCAAATCGGGGTTATATGGGTACCAATTTAAGGTGAAGTGGTACCAAGTTAAGGCTATGATGGTATCAAGTTAAGGTTTTTATCCTAGTGTGTCCGGGTGAACTAGTAAATGTGTTACCAATTTAAGATTATAGTGGTACCAAGTTAAGGTTAGGCCACTATAACTTTAACTTGATACCACTAGAACCATAATTAGTATCATTGTAACTTTAACTTGGTACCACTATAACCTTAACTTTATGTCACTATAACCTTAAATTGGTACCACAATAACTTTAACTTAGTACCATTATAACCTTAAATTGGTGTTATTGTGACCTTAACTGTTGTGGCCCTACTAGTGGGAAGCATGCCTGAAAAAGGTAAAGTACTTTAAATTAAGTTTGGAACCTTAATTCAAGTTTATATAGCAAGAATAGGAAAGTTTATCAAAATTCACTAAGTTCCAAGGAAGTTAAGGCACTAAATAAGGTTCAAGAGTAAAATGATAATTTTGCTTCCTGAAGAGTCGGGCTGAGGCCTGAGTGGTTAAAAAAATTTTATAGCCTAGATTTTAACTTTAACCCAAACTTAGTTGAAATAAACAAAAATTAATCAAGAATGACTAAAGTTATCAAAAGAATGGGGTTTAAGTGTTCCATGTCTAATACGTTTGTGGCTTAAGTGTTAAACTTGGTTTATAAGATGACAAAGTGGGGGATGGTTGCCATAACCCGAGTTCATCCTTCACACCATCATTTCTTCATCCAATTGAGCCCAAAATCAAGAGTTTTTAGTGAAAAAAGAAGCTACCATAAGTATATAAGCCATTGGAAGCTTATTTCAAGCATAAAATCATGGTTTTGAAGCTTGGAGCTATGTTTTTCACTATCCCCTGTTTTTGATACGAGGTAATCAATATATTCTTGATTGATTTCATGTTTATTAGTTGATTGGGATCTTGGATTTTGGTTAGAAGTTAGTAACTTGATGTTTTGTGCCCATATTTGCTTGGAACTATATGGAGCTTTGTAGAACTCAAGTTTTTTTTAGGAAGAGTTACTTGTTTCTTGCTTGTGAAGTGAAGTTAAGGTAAGGGAGTTATGTTTTCAAGTATAACTGATGTTATTGGATTAAGTTTGCTTGATGAATTCAAGTAGTTTAGCAATAGCATTAGTTACAGGGCATAGTGGTTAATGATTGACTATGAAGTTTGTGATGATTGAAATGATATTATAATGCATCATAGTTAGGCTTGTGATAGTTGGTTGTGATCTATGCAACATATTTTACATGTATGTGAAGTTTGGAGGCTAACCAAGCACGGTTGATATGTTTGGTAAATGTCCAAATTTTATAGCAGCAAAATTAGAAAAGTTTTCTGGGTTTCACAGATTGGCGATGCGTCGCCAACGCTTACCATTTTCCTATGACGCGTCGCCAATGCTGTGAAATAGACAGTTTGTCAACAATTGTGGCGATGTGTCGCCACAGGTATGTTGGCTAAATTTTCCAAATTTTGCTAAGATAGTCAAGGGGAGACCTAAGGGGGTTCTTAGGGTACCTCGAGGTCTAAGCATTTTGGGGGTACTCTGAGACTTCCAAAAGTCCTTTAAGACCTATGAGTTTTTTTGGATTTTGTAAATTTTTATGGTTACTTTTACCTTAAGCAAGAAGTAACCCATAAGCAAGAAAACCAGTTTACTAAGGATCACAACTAAGTATTACTAGCTTAGGCGAAAGGTTTAGAACCCTTGGTAGCCTAGCCGTGCATTTAGCCACGAGGTTATAAGGTGAAACCTTAATGCACCTAGTTTACAAGGTCTTTATGGCCTAGTTACAATGGTCCTACCGTAGTACCACTGTACAACATAAACGGAAAAGGTTTAACTGGTGATTTATCACTAGTTAGGCTGGCAAGCTAAGCTTGCTAAAGAACAAGGCTATGACTTGTAGTTCAAGGACTAGAAAGAGGAGAGGTCTCAAGGGACCCAGATATATGCATATATTAGACTCTCAGGCTGTGTAAGCTCACAGCAAGTTACATGTGTTCTCATGTATGGAGTCCTTAGTAATTTTCTTGCAGGTACAATGAAGACCCTTATTGAGAATGTTTAAATTCTCACTCCCTAGTTATGTTGTGCAGATTTTGAAGTTGTTGGATCGGAGAACCGCTAAGGGTTATGACGGTAGTTGGCTTTTGTTGCAAGTATTTTACTTGAAAATCTTTATAATTATAGTCTACTTAGGTTACTTGTTGGTTAAGTCACAGTGCTAGCTATAGTCTTCCTTTGGTCGCAGAGCTTAGCAGCACGTGGACAAGGACTTTTGTGACTCGCCATTGGGACTTGCATCCAAAGTGGGAGTTAGTTTAAAAAGATCTCAGTTGAGGCTTGTATATATAGTATTCATAGTTGCCTCCATTTTCTATGTTTTGAGGAGTTCTTAGAAGATCTCTAGGGTTGCTTTTATGAAGGGAAAGTCACACCGCCTGAGGGCCAAGTTAGTCTTTCCGCTACTTTAGACTCTAGGGTTGCTCTTGGGTGAGGGCCCCTATGTATGAATGCTCTCCACACAGTTGTTATGTGTAGTAAACTCACATAAATGTTGATTTTGTATGCTTTGACTATTTGAACTTGTTTTCTTTGGAAATGTTTTGGCCAAGTCAATGTTTTATGTATTTTGTTAATTCAAATCAAAGCATAAAGAACATGCATCTTGCATATTCTAGGTTAATCAACTAGTATCACGGAATTTTAATCCGCGCACATATATAGCTAGCCAATTGCAACAACCGTGAGATCATGCTCTCACAGGCTTCCTTGGGTAGAGACCTAAGGACGACCGTGTCCCACTAACTTGGTACCGTTCTATAACCTTCAAATTGGTTTTTCCCCACCAGAGGATATAGGTCTATCATCTTAACTTGTGGTACCAGGTGAAAGGGGGGGGTGACCACATCACCTTAATTGTTTTACCCCAGAGTAGGGAATAGAAGGCCTTTAACTTAGTATTACGAACCCTAACTTAAGAGTTGGTACCACTATAACCTTAACTTGGTACAACTTTTAACTTGGTACCACCCTTAACTAGGTAACCCTTAACTTACCAACATACCAACTTTGTATAACCTTAACTTGGTACCACCACAATACTTAACTTGATACAATTATAACCTTAAATTGGTACCACCATAACCTTAACTTAGTACCACCATAACCTTAACTAGGTACCAATATAACCTTAACTTGGTACCACTATAACCTTAACTTGGTACCACGATAACCTTAACTTGGTACCACAAACCTTAACTTGGTACCACCGATAACCTTAATTTGGTACCACTATAACCTTAACTAGGTACCACTATAATCCATAACCTATAACCATTACTTGGTACCATTATAACCTTAAGTTGGTATCACTATAACCTTAAATTGGTACCATTGTAACCTTAAATTGGTACCATTATAACCTTAAATTTATACCATTATATCTTAACTTGATACCACCATAACCTTAAATTGGTACCGTAAATTATTTAAGGATTAGGATTAGGAATTAGGGATTAGGGATTAGAGTTAGAGGCTAGAATTAGGGATTAGGGTTAGAGGCTAGAATTAGGTATTAGGGTTAAGGATTAGTGATTAGGAATTAGGGTTAAGGTTTATGATTTAATGTTAGGTTTAGGTGTATAGTTTATGTTTTAGGGTTTAGGATTATAGTTAGGGTTTAATGTTTAGGATTTAGCATGTATGTGCATTTTAATTTGAACAATATTTGGTAAATTTTTTAAAAGCTCCAGCATGTATGTAGCTCTTAAGAATTAGGGAATAGGGTTACTTAGTTAGAATTAGCTTAGGTTAGGGTTACGCCCTTCAAGGCTTAGGCTTAAGGTTAGGGGTTAAGGATTAGGGATTAGGGTTAGGAATTTGGGTTAGCGATTAGAGTTAGGGATTAAGATTTAGGGTTAGGGCTAGGGTTTATGATTTAATGCTAGGGTTTAGGTGTATAGTTTATGGTTTAGGTGTATAGTTTATGGTTAGACTTAGGATTTAGGTGTTTATAGTTTTGGACTAGGGTTAAATTTAAGATTTAAGGTTAGGGTTATAGTTTAGGGTTATGTTTAGTATTTTTTTATATTATATTGTGGGTTTACTCGGCACATAATTTTAATTTTAACTATAACTGACATATTTAACATTTTAATTTATAAATGCAAAACATTTATGTACATATTTAGGATTTAGGTTTTGGGTTAAGGTTTATTTTATTTTGAAAACTCAATTAGTTTGAGGCCTAGAAAAATGTTGTTAATGTTTATAGACATATAGTTTATAGATAGTTCAAGACAAATTGAATTTGAACGAAATTAATATGTATTAATATGAATTATTATTTTTAATATGCATTATGAAATCTAAATAAAATTAAATTATTCTAAAAATAATAAAAAAGAGCCAAACAAATAAAGATCCTACATTATATTTCTCGTGTGAATTTAATAGCTAAATTTGATACATGGGTTTGGGGATTAGGGTTAGGGACTATGGTTATTAGGGATTAGGGTTAAGAATTAGTGATTAGGAATTAGGGCTGGGGTTTATGATTTACTGTTAAGGTTTAGATGTATAGTTTATGGTTTTGAGTTTGGGGTTAGACTTAGGATTTAGGTGTTTAGAGTTTTGGACTGGGGTTAAATTTAAGATTTAAGGTTAGGATTAGGTTCATGTTTAGTATTTTTTTTATATTATATTATGGGTTTACTTGGTATATAATATTAATTTTAACTATAACTGACATATTTAACATTTTAATTTATAAATGCAAAACATATATGTACATGTTTAGGGTTTAGGGTTAATGTTTTGGGTTAAGGCTTAGGGTTTAGGTTTAGTGTTTGAGTTTAAGATTAGGGTTTAGGGTTAGAGTTTTGTTTAAGGTTTTTTATACAATGTTTATTTTTTTACTATGATTGACATATTAAACTATTTTTTAAATGTTTAGAGACAAAGAGTTTATAATTTGAGGAGTCTTGGTATAAATAATGTTATAATTTTTATCTTTTGTCTAGTAATAAGTGACAAAAAAAATCAAAGCTATTTCTTCTTTCTATTTTATTAAATTAATGACAAAAAAATTAAAGCTATTTCTGTATTATTAATTTTATTAAATTAATTTGTGGCTAAAATGACAAATTAACAAAAATCAAATATAAATACAAATTACCAATGCTATCAGTGCTTATTTTTATGAACATTGAAACATTTAGGACAAAAACAAACAAACATAGAAATAGGAGGGCTAAAGGTAAGTTTTACCGAGAAGTAATAGTGGACTTGGTCAAATGCGGTTAAGCTGTTAGTTTTGGGTCAAGAAACAGGTTTGTGGGTAGGGGTGGTTTTGTCCTCAATTTTCATTGCCGAGGGTGGTTTTTGCGATGGGGATGGTTTCTGCGATGGGGATGGTTTCATACTCAATTTTGCGACGGGGATGGTTTCTCAATGGGGGTGGTTTTCACAACGAGGATGACTGTGCATTAGGTAAAGGGATGGCTTCACATAGGGTTTCTTCCTTCGATTCCCATCACTGGTGGCGGGTAGATTGATGTGAGGTGATAGGGTGGCAGCGAGTGAGGACAACCAGCAACACTACTTGAACAACTTACTCCTATTTGATCTTCACTATGATGGGCTTTGATGATAATATTGAAAACATTAGTCCTAATTAGGCCAAAAGATGAAATTATAGGAGTCCATGAATACTTTAACCAAAATTAGATCTCTTGATCGAACAGTTGAAAATGGGTGTGTATAGGTGCCGACCAAGTACTTTAGAATAGTCAACAGCTACGGGTTCCCTAGCCGCATGGGGCCATCTCACAACTAATCCACCTCCATTTCACATAGCGGCCAGCCACATTTCAAATCCCTTTATCTTTCTTGTTATTGAGAGAACTTTTCTTTTTTTTTTTTCCTTTTGAGATTTTGAGGCAATTTGTTTGCCATTAAATAGATTAATGAGCCAATTGGTTTTGAATGATCAATGGGGCACGTGGGTGGGTGAGTCGAAAAAAGAGTGGGATGTCAATCAAATTACAAAAAATGCCATGGCATGGTTTTAGGCAGAAAACATCAATTCTCTCCCCCTTGTCTTACTTTACCATCGAAGGCACCTCCCCTGGCTCCCATCCTTGTCACTTCTTTTCATCTCCTTCCTTTCAACTGCTTTGGTCTTCATACGCTTCATTCGTTTTTCTTCTCTTAAAAGTTAAAAGAATTACCTCTGATTAGAGTTGAATCATTCTTACTCAAACCATATCATTTGGTCAGCTACCGGCACCGCTAGTGGCCCCTGTCAGTCAAGCTTCTACCCGACAAATGATTCATTTACCTGTGCAAATGATACAAAATCATTTTTTTTCTCATTCAAAGTTGGTTTGTTCTAAAACCAAGTCCAATTTTTCTATTATGAGGTCAATCTTGTTGATGAAGCTTGGCAGAAGTGGATCCAGCAAGATATAACCGAATTTAAGGCCAAGGGATGATGGTGAGTTCGAAACCTTGGTGGATACCCAGTTCACGTCCATAAGTAGCTCCCTAGGAGGGATTGTTCAAGAAACTTTTGTCCGAGTGAAAAAGAAGAATGAATCTTCAAGCAACAGTAACCAGTGGCAACAGGATGTAAATAATACCAAATCTCAGACCCATTTTCCAGCCTTACCCACAGGTTGTCTTAACCCAAACTTTGACCCATCAATAGTGCAATGCATTTAATCAAATTAAATGCAAACGAACTGCCCTCTTCAAACCAACTACTACCTTTATGATTCTATGATTAGGAAGCTAGAGCAGCCATGCCGGTGCCCCGAAGAAAATTCAAGTCCAAATCTTCCCAGTAGCAACGAAGATTTGGGCATTACTGCAAATATAAAGTAAGTTGTTTCTAATTTCTGGTGTTATCGCAAGAATATATTGTGCTGGATTACTTTTTTGGTCTTGGCTGTTCTTGTTCTAGTGCCTTGCCTTTTCATTATTACATTGGAATGCCCAATGTAATCTTCGATTCTGCTACCATATTGACATGTTGTGTTGCTTTCATTTGTGAAATCCGCATCTGTTTCGGTTGTAGATGGAAACAAGTGACAGTAGTTCAATTGATGTTGAGAATGTGTACAAGGAATTGGCAACTTCCATAGAACGAGAACTAAGAGACTTAGGCCCCATTTCTCGAGAGCCTTGTATTTTTAGAGTTCCAGATCGTATGCGACGATTAAATGAAAGAGCCTTTACTCCTCAAGTGGTCTCCATAGGGCCACTGCATCACGGCAAAGAGAGTTTGCAAGCAATGGAAGAGCACAAGAAAAAATGCCTGCAGGATTTTCTGAACCACTCAACCTTTAGTCTGGGCAATTACATCAGAGTTATCAAGGACGAGGAAGCACAATTGAGGAGTTTCTATGCGGCGACTGTACGACGAATTGGTAGTGATGACTTTGTGAGAACGGTTTTAGTGGATGCAGCTTTTGTTATTGAGGTGTTTCTAAGTGAAACTCAACGGAAACGGGTAGATGGTTATCTGATAGATGATATCGTAAATGACATGTTCTTACTGGAGAACCAGCTTCCATTCTTCATTATAGAGAAACTGTATCTGCTAGCTTATGGTCATGATCAGCGAAGGCCCTGGATTGACATCAGCTTAAAATTTGCCAACTGTTTCTTTGCACGGGATATTCACCTAAATGTACATTTCTTTTATGCACGTCATATGGTCGACTTGTTGGCAATTTGTCTTAGACCATCATCACAACCTGAAAAGAGAAGGATCGAAAATTTTAAACTCCCAAGTGCCACTGCCCTGCGCCGAGCAGGAATCACAATCAGGGCAGCAGCAAGCAATAACTTATTTGATATAAAGTTTGAGAAAGGCATTCTTGAGATCCCGCTTCTGAGGGTAGGTGATAATACTGAACTTATTCTGAGGAATGTCTTGGCTTTTCAGCGGGGTTCCAGCTGTGAATTTGGGATAGCCGACTATGTTGTATTCATGGGTTACCTTATGAGTTCTTGGAAAGATGCAGATTTACTCATTCAGAGCGGAATCGTCGATAACTTACTGATTGATGCTAATGATTTGTCAACACTTTTCAAAGGTCTCACCCAGGAGGTCTTCATTGACTCAGCCAATTTTTATTTTAGTGGAGTGGTTGAAGATCTGAATGCGTATTGCGAAAGTCCTTGGCACAACTGGTGTGCAACATTGAGACAGGAATATTTCAAGAATCCTTGGGCCACAAGTTCTGTAATTGCAGCCGTGGTCCTCCTGGTTCTAACTTTTGTGCAAACAGTATGTTCCCTACTTCAAGTAATCTAAATGTCACAAACTGTCCACTCCAAACCTTGCGTTATTTGCCTCCTTTCTTTTCCTTTTTTTTTAAGTAATATGTTAGATTTCAAACGAGTAATGAATTCATTTGTATGGTCAAAGTTACTGTTTAGTGTTATTCTCCCTCTAATTTCCATGAATCATTGCTTCATAATGAAGCTATCAGGGAACTGTTTTCCTCTGGATATTGCTGATTTTGTATATTAAAAAGTTGTAGTTGAGATACTCTGGATATTGCCCATTTTGCATATTAAAAAGTTGTAGTTGAGGTATAGTTTAAGCCACCTTCAGCCAGAATAAAACAGGAACAACTAACTAGCTTGAAATGACCAGCAAGAACTTGAATTATGTCTGGCCCTCTGTTCTTTGTAATGGAAGTAGCAGGCAAAGCCTTAAGCATCAAGTGCCGCTGCAGGTAGCCTTCATCTTATATTGTATGCCGTCGACCAAGTCTCTTTTAGATCTCGAGGTGAAGAAGTTGGGAGGCTTTGGAGTGAGAGAGCAACCTATCCATGTCCGGGAAGCGTGAAATTCTGCAGTCGATTCTGTCAATGGATTTACAAGAGAAGGGTTCACAGAGCCACGTTTTATACTGGAGGATTACATTGCAAGAAGGCGACTAGTTCAGGCACCTGTTGTGCTATTGTATTAGTATAGCTAACGCTTGGGAGAGGGAGCTATCATCTATGCCTATGCACGAGAGAATGGGAAAGGAGTGCAACCTGGCCGCAACACTACCAGCAAAAGAAAGTGGAATTGGAAGAAATGACGGTCCTTTGCATGAATAGACCATTTCCTTTTTTTTTTTTTTCGTTTTTTCCCTAGCAATCTACATCTTTTTTATTCTTTTATAAAAACGATCCCTGTAATACAAAAACTTTTTATTATAATGGACACACACACACATACACAGTACTCATCTGAATTGATTGAAATACGATAAGCTTAAGTGAGTGATAACATCTAAAACTTGGTCAAATTGTTCAAGTTTCAACCCTTACTATTTGAAAATCTAAGTTTTCACCTCAACATGTTAAATTAGGAGTCAGAGTAAAACTTAAGGGTTACACAAAAATAGGTACAACCTAAGGGTATATTAGGGGAGATTATCAAAAGATAATTATTAGTAATTGAGTTGGATTAACATAGAGATGTTAGTGTTTTACTTATAATTTTTAACTTTACAAAAATAATGTTTTCTTGTATATTCTTACATTATAGGGTCAATGACAATTTTTCATGTGCTAAAAAGAGAGATAATCAATGACATTCAAATTAGTGGTATAACATATTGTTGTTAGGCTTTAAGAATCAAGCATTTACCATTCTTTTTTTGAGAAAGAATATTTCAATTTTAAAATCTTTGTCTCGAGCGTCTCAATCTAATGGTTAAGGTGTGAGGGATAATGGACGAAGTTTGGGTATTTAAACCTCATCTCCATCGCTTCCCTTTTAAATACTACATATGCTAGTTTAGTGGTTTTTCAGGTCCCAAAAAGCACATATCCCTTTTTCTTTAAATATTTATATACTCTCTTAACCGTATACACTTATACACATGTTTTTAAGTAAGAAAAAATAAAATATTTTTTATTTTCCACAAGTTAATCCTAAAACTTAAACACTTATCCATTGGCTAAAGAAGATGCTTATGTGACATTTTGTATTTGGTAGCCCAATTCTCTTGATCCTAAGAATTTTCTGGTTTTTAACACGTTTATCCGAAAACTTGAATCTAATTTCTACCAAATTAATTCTTTTGAAAAAGTGATGGGATTTAATTTGGTAGAACTTAAAAATAGTATAAGTGACTGCTAGAGTTGATCCGATACTTATGCTTGTTAGGCCTAAAGTGATCTGTAAATTTACTGTAAATCCTCATTAAGGTTAGTCATTGATACACCGAGTTTGAAGTAATATTTTGAAGTGATGTGTGAATTTATTGTAAATTCTCACTCAAATATGCTATTTTCCTTATCCTTTAACTAGATATGTCAACCTTAGGGCTAAATTTGAAAAGAAAAAAAGTTACAAATAACTTAACAAATTGCGAAAAGTTGAAGAGAGAGCTTCATTTCCTCTTATATTTTAGAGTATGTATATGGGGATGCAGTTAGCTGATGGAATGGTCAATGCATATTGGAATGATAAATGGGAGCAAAGAGAAACAGCGTGGCCAAGGCCAGACATAAAGAAATGAACTGATTAATAATATTCAGAAAGTTACAATTGCCTTCTTAAGGTTTACCTTAATTTACAACTTGCCACTTTATTTTTAAAAGCCTACACTTTGCCCCTAGTTTTTTTTATACAGTTCAATAATAATTTCTAAAAATATAATTTAAAATATACAATAGTCATCTTCTAGTAATTTTGGTCTCTCTAATATTTTTTTGTAGTTAATAGATATTTTAAATTATCAATTTTTTCTTTCTGTAAATGAGTTTTTCTTCTTATAAATGTATATCAGTATTTTTTAAAGATCGGTTACCTATAAAAAAATATAAAAAAGTATTAAAATTACTGAAATATGGTTATCAAATAGTTTAATTTAGGGTTTCAAAAGTTATTGTTGGACACTATAAAGGAGGTATGGGATAAAGTGTAGGTTTTTAAAAATAAGGGGTAAAGTGTAGGTTAAATCAAACCATAATTGGATTTTGTAATTTACCCAATAATATTCGAACAGAAGTTGATATCCTGAAACAGCGGCGGGGTTCCCTAGCCGCGTGGGGCCCATCGCGCAACGGATCCACCTCCGTTTCACATGGCGGCCACATTTCAAATCCCTTCCCACAACGGTTCTTTTTCTTTCTCGCCCTTTCGCTTTCTCTAACTCCACCATTTAAGCCCGAGCAAGAAGAAAAAAACTCACTTATCTTTTGTAATCACAAATAAAATTAAAGAAAAAAATCCACTTGACATAAGCTACAAATTCATTCTGGACAGATACTTTTTTAGTGCACCATAAATATAATTCAATAAATAAAGATGCATGTATTGAGAATTTATGTCCCAAGAATATGTATTATCTTTATTTCATATATTCCTTTTTTTCTTAAAAAAAGAAAGAAAATTTAAAGCGGAAAATAAAAAGGGGAGAAAGTCCTATATCTATATGTGCAATAAACATGTTCTAAAGTTACAGCTCAGCTCTACCCAACTATACACCCCTCCCCCATTTGACGTTCCTCTCCTCGCCGTGTTTCCTCTCCCCACTCGTCTCTAAAACTCCCTTTCTCCTCTTCTCTTTTCTCAAGTCATCCCTGAAAACCAAACCCAAGCCATGACCAAATTCATGGCTTCCTCCATCCACCTCTTCCAGCTCCTCTTGCTATCTACCTTACTACCCTCCGCGCTTTCCCAGACCGGCAGCTCCGCTCCCTCGCCCGCCGCAGATTCCTGCAATGGGATTTACTTGTCCTACTCCTACGACTCTGGATCCAAGCTCAAACCCACCAACCCCACCCGCCAGCCCTACCGATTCGAGTCCACTCTCACGATCCTCAACAACGCCGACCAGGAACTCAAGTCCTGGAAGGTCGCTGTCAAGTTCACCCACGGCGAGATCTTGGTCTCCGCCTCGAATGCGGTGCTCGCTGACGGGACTAGCGTACCGGCGATTGTTGGGGACGGGAATAGCACCGTTTTCGCTGGGTATCCGATGAGCGACCTCAAGACGGCGATCGAGACTGCCGGGGACGTGACCCAGATGCAGGTCCAGGTTAAGCTTGTTGGGACGCAGTTCGGAGTGGCGCCGCCGTCGGCTCCCTTGCCTAAAAGCGTTGCGCTTGCTAATGATGGATTTTCTTGTCCTGCGCCCACTATGCAAGGTAAAAAACTATACTCGGTTTCGTCGCCTTTGGTTGTCCACTAGTTATGACATGGTCAAAGTTCCTTCCTTTCTTTTTCCCAGAGAAACTAATAAAAACTGGAAGTTAGGTCGGAAAATTTTTCTGTAAAATGCCTGAATCGGCAATTGCCTGTAGTTATGTTGCTTCTTGGCATGTTTCTGGTGTACGAGTTGATCATGTTGTTGATGGGATTGCAACATCGGCTGCGAACATTGTCATGTCTTTTTGGGTTTAATTGAACAAAAAACGTTTTTTGCAATGCTTGTTTGTCTTCTGAGGTTCTGCTACGATTCTCATGTCTGAATGATTATTGCTGCACATTTGTTGTTTAAGATGTTCGCTGGGTTATATGCTTTAATTTAACCTGTGATCATGTCATGTCCAGGTAAAAATGAGATGCAGGTGTGCTGCACCAAAGACCTGAATTTCAAGTCGAATGTCTCAGTAGCCGATGAGTTCCTTCCGCTTCAGAGTGGTGATCTGAGTATTATGTATGATGTCATCAGGACATATGATTCTAGCTATTGGGCTCAGGTAACAATCGCTAACAACAATCCCCTCGGGCGCCTTGATAATTGGAAGTTGAGCTTTGACTGGATGAGAGAGGAATTCATCTATTCCATGAAGGGGGCTTATCCATCTGTTGTTGATTCATCTGAATGCATATTTGGTCCGCAAGGAACATTCTACCAGCAGCTGGACTTTGCCAATGTGCTGAATTGTGAAAGAAGGCCAACAATTATTGACCTGCCCCCAACAAAGGCCAATGACACAACTGTAGGGCTCATTCCCTCATGTTGCCGAAATGGTACAATTTTACCGCCAATGATGGACCCAAGTAAATCAACTTCAGTGTTCCAGATGCAGGTCTTTAAAATGCCGCCGGATCTCAACCGCTCTCAGCTTTCCCCACCTCAAAACTGGAGGATCAATGGAACCTTGAACCCTAGTTATAAATGTGGTCCTCCTGTGCGTGTGAGCCCAAGCCAGTTCCCGGACCTGACTGGTTTGCCTTCTAACAAAACTGCATTTGCTAGCTGGCAGGTGGTTTGCAACATCACAAAGCCGAAGGGATCAAGCCCCAAATGCTGTGTATCATTCTCTGCATACTACAATGATTCAGTTGTTCCATGCAGTACTTGTGCTTGTGGTTGCTCCAGGAACACAGCTAGTACTTGTAGCGCTACTGCTCCCGCCTTGCTTCTTCCACCCGAGGCCCTTTTGGTTCCTTTTGATAACCGAACTGCTATGGCTAAAGCTTGGGCTGATCTCAAACATCGGGCAGTGCCAAACCCAATGCCATGTGGAGACAACTGTGGGGTCAGTATCAATTGGCATATAGCCACAGACTATTCCAGAGGATGGAGTGCTAGGATCACTCTCTTTAACTGGGCTGAAACAGCTTTCCCTGACTGGTTTGCTGCAGCACAAATTGACAAAGCAGTCCCAGGTTTCCAGGCAATGTACTCATTCAACGGAAGCACATTAGTTGTTGATGGTGCTAACAATACGCTTTTTATGCAAGGACTTCCTGGGTTAAACTATCTTGTTGGAGAAACTGATGCAGCAAACCCACAGAAGAGTCCCAGAGTGCCTGGGAAACAACAGACCGTTGTATCATTTACCAAGAAAAATACCCCAGGAATCAAGATATCTGAAGGTGATGGCTTCCCATCCAAAGTGTACTTCAATGGGGAGGAATGTGCACTTCCTTCAGTATACCCAACAAGTAACAGTAATAGGGCAGGGTCAAGCATGTTCCTTTCTATCTGTGCAGCGGTTATCATCTTCTTACTGGTGCCACAATAGTTGAAAGCCTGAAATGTGATTCTGCTTCTTCCTGTTGGTATTCCAAGCAGTTGTGTGGCTCAGTTGATGCAGTGGGGAAGTAGAAGTTAGCTGCGGCTCAGTTTTGTGTCTGATGTGGATTTGTTCATTCTTTGAAGTTGTCCGAGACTCTGATTGTTACATGCTGAACTAGGCTGTTCGGCATTGGAATTTGGAAGGATGCCTGCCTACACGATGACTTGTGAATAGAGAATGCTTCGGATTTCTAATGTATGGTCATGGGTAGGTTTTCTAGGCTCATACAAACAAGGCATTGCTATCATACCTTGACCCTTTAATGGGTACGTGTAACAATTCTTATAATTACTCTCTCCTAATGGATGAACCGCTCATTATCATTACGTTCCTTCTTGGTCTCCATTTTCTCTTTCCTCTGGTTGGGAGGAATAATGAACAAACCCTTAAAACGGGGTTGGTTCACTCATCCAGTTAACAAATTAGATGTGTTCTGGAGTTACTAGAATCAGATCAAAGGCAAGAATGAGTAATATATTACCTGTTGCTTGTCTCTTGTTTTCCAATCTAAAGTGAGATCTTGAATCTATGGCTTCAGATGCTACTAGAAGGAAAGAAATAAACATAGGGATCGAAATGATGAAAGTGCAGAAACATAGATCTGCTGCTCTGGTATTCTTCCCCATCAAAGATGAGTCATAACTACCACTTTGAGATGAAGAAAGTAGAGAATCCATGAGTGAAGAATCGGACTGAACAGAGTTGCAAGAAGAGAACAGACAAGAATCTGACGGAATTCAAGTAGAAAAATTGGAAGATACAAATACCCAAGACTTATGTCCAGAGCAATCAACAATTGGAATATGTACACGAGTCCTACAAAGAAGCAAAAGTAATCAAATAAAAAGAGCAATCTCAATCTGTATCATGTTAAGAGATTCCTGCATTTTGGGAATGTCTAATAAGAAACTCTTTACAAATGCAATGATCGTAAACGTGTGGAAATACGCTGATTTAATATACCCAACAGCTAGTTGCTTCTTGATAGACTTCGACACCTATATCTGCAAACCAGATAGTTGCCTGTATGCCTTTGCATATCATGCATTCTGCTGATATGCTAACACAACCATCTTCAAACGAAACTGCTCAGGTATTCGGTGTCAGAGAAGCAGCCGAGCATGGATCATCTTCACCTAAGATTCGGTTACGTGCATTCTGTTTTGTGATAATCCACAAACTTGAGCGTGCCTCTGTCTGGATGATCAAACAAAGAGAATTTTTCTGTTGAGACCGTATTCTCTTCAGCTTCAATCACCATGGTGAGCGTGTTAGGGCTGTTCACACTGGGATATTGCCTACAGAATATCCATCAAAATCAAACTCATTTTCAGCTGTCCCAGTTCCTCCTTGCTGTCACAAAATCAGAACACAAATACCGTTCATTAGTTATACAAGGTAGATTCAAGATACTATAAAGAGAATGACATATAGGAAAATACAAACTTGCTTCAGAAGTGCGCTCATGAGATCATCCTGACCAAAGTGCTCGGGGAAGAGATTGGAAGCGACACTGTCACAGACAGCCTCAGCCTTCACTCTTATTGAATTGTCAACAGGAAGGCTGTTGAGATGCTGGCTAACACGTTGAACATTGACATGCTGGGAATTGTCTCCTGCCAAGAACATTCCCTTGCCTATTGAAGAAATATTCCTGTTTTCTCCAGTCATTTGACTGGTTGAGAAACCTTGATGACTTAATACTGAGGAAGCAAGATTATTGTTTACTTGTAGAGTGTTTGAATGCTGAGAAGCATCATAGGGCAGACCTACATTTTGTAGCTCCCAACTCTGGGACTTATGCTGTTCTAAGTCATTAAAAATATCATATCCCTGTATAAATCCTTTTGGTTCAGAGCTAACTTCTGACTGAAATGCCCCTTTCGAAGTAAGACCAGATATTCCTGGATGACTCCCAAGAGGAAAGCTATTGCCAGGTAGCTCTTGAGTGTTCATAGGGAAATTCAACATGGATGAGGCAACTGAAACTTGATTCGAGCCAGTCCCTCTAATATTTTCGGGAATTCCATTTCTCAGGGAAACATTAGCAGCAATTCCATTTGATAATAGAGTCTGCCCAATAGATGAAGAAAGCCTGGCAACTTGACAGCTGCTAGTATCATTAAGCAACTGTACCCTTGACTGTTGCTGAGCCATCTGCATCATTAAGGTGTTAGTTTGGTTACCTGGACCTCCTTGGGAACTGGAATGCAAATTTATGTTTGCTACAGATTGCGAACTATGCAAATTTCCTCGCTGCTTCGGTTCAATTGCTGTTGGAATTCCATGCAGCAAATTCATCTGTTTGCTGCTGCCCAAACGTTGCTGTTGGCCTTCTCCAAACATTAACTTCCGATTTTCGAAGCCAAAAAGGTTTCTTTGATCAACGACAGACATGGGAATGCCAGATTTTGCAGTAGAGCAACCAAGGGCTGCAGCTTGTAGAGTGGCTAGGCTCTGAGCTGGTAGTTGACCAGTTGCAGCCAGTGTTTGAAGGTCAAGCCCAATAAGAGAAGTAAATTGCCCAAAAGATGCTTCTTGGGGATTAACGAAAGAGCCAGTGATATTGCTTTGTGGTGAAACCCCACTTAGCCTTCTAAGATATAGTCGGTATTTCTGAATGAAATTGAAGAACGTAAGAGAATTGTCTCAAGGATATAGAAAATTGTCTCAATTTCACAAAAATTAATGATGTGCCAGGCAACCATTTTTAAGTGTCAGTTTCCCTCCACTCCTTTATCTTATGTGCTTCTGTGTTTATATGATCGATTTCTTGGTAATTTACAGAGTGAGTAAAGTTTACAGTTATTATAAACAAATAGTGCCATTTATTTTGGGATAAAAAAAAAAAGGCGCCATTCCCTTTTGTGTAGTTCCAGTTACTCTACTCTTTCATTGTCTTTCAATTAAGCAAATAAATTTTTACTGTACCTGAAGATGACTGGCAACATTTTCTCTAGTGAGCCCATGGACATTCATTAGCTCCAAAATTTTCTTTGGCACAGCCTCTACGTAAGTGAAATATAAACAGACAGAATTAGAAAGAAACAACAGTAAGCAGAGAATTAGCAGGAACTGAGTGTACTTGAATCTTTAGGGAAATTCATGATCAATAAGAAGTGTATAAGACCAAACTATTGGCTAGTTATTTAGATGATCATCCTATACAGGAGCTGTATCAAGTGCTTCTAGTAAGCTAAGTTTAGAGATCCAACAATTTCAAGACACATATTACCAGTTTGGTATAGAACAAACAGAACTTAGTGATTTGATCTTGTTGCCCGTTTGCCCTTGTTTCATTTTATAGAAGATGAACTGTATGATTTTTTCTGTACTAGCCCACTAAAAGATAGTATCAACTATCTTAACCGGCGAAGGCTTTAAGTGCCAGAGCCAGGGTCAACAACTTTCATGAGGGGACAGGTCAGGCACATTTTACCATCATGTAGCATAATTAGGCTCATTAGATCTCTTTTGAAACCCTTCCCCCTCCACCGTCCCTGAAAAATACAAGAACTCTGCAGATATTTTTTTGGGTCTAGGCAGTTTGTCATAATGACATCATCGTAATGCATCAGTGGGTGAACATTAGAACACAGAAAGAAATGAGTCAAGGGTTCATACTGTCAATGCCTAGCTGGTGAACAGCACCAACAAACTGTTGATGGAGGTCAACAGACCACACAACCCTTGGCTTCTTTAAAGTGGAGGTATCTTCCCTCTCCTCTGCTTCATCTTCATCGTCCTTTCTCTTTCTTGAGTTTTTCCAGTTTCCTTCATTGCCTGATGATGAATAATCTGCATCTTCAGAATGTTTTTGTGGCCGATCACATTCCTCCACACTTCCTGATTGCTCATAATCCTTCCACTCATTCTTTCTTTTTCGGACCACATGCTGCCATATGTTCTTAAGTGCCTCAATTCGAACTGGTTTGATCAGATAATCACAAGCACCATGAGTCACACCCTTCATCACGACATTCTTTGAATCATCTGCTGACATCACTGCACAGACATATAAGTAAGTTAATGACACAAAAAAACAACAAGGCATTTGAAGCAGTGGATGGATCCATGTAAATTTTTAACACGATGGTGCTTACTGATAACAGGTAGGTCCATCTCCAAACCAATATACTCAAGAAGTTTGAATCCATCCATGTCTGGCATGTGGACATCACTTATAACAATATCAAATCCATCTTTGTTCTCTCGCAGCTTTGACAGAGCAATCTCCGCTCGATTGCACTTTGTAACTGGGGAAGAAAATGAAGAAACATAAACCTCCAAACCAAGTCAATGATCGAAAGAAACAAAAACATATGCTTCATTTCTCTAATGACTAATGAGCACATCGGCAAAATTCACCCTCTTATAGCACGAGCAAATCAAAGCCATCAACTTAGCTGTGAACAGCTGAAACAATTGACACCCATAACATAATAGATTGATAGAGAACAGGCTGGTCAAACTCAAACCAGCTTTGTAGATCTTCAGTATCCCATGCTTTTGACATACAATGTAGTAACCCCTCTAGCTAACCTGTGCAATTTCCCAACAATTATGTAGCCGTTCCCAAATCTTGCGACCTGTTATGGATTCATTTCGGTTTCCTAAAAGGAGCCACTCCCAACAAATCTTAAGACAGGCCAATAGGCAACTCAAGAACTAAAAATCACATAAGCAACAACAAATAAGAAAGCAAATCATTGGCAATAATTTGAAGCTGAGGGAACATTAGTTGGAAGGGAAATCGAAAAAAACCTTCATAAAGACAAGTCCTGAGCATTCTTTCCAAGATCATGAGACATGTTGGATCATCATCAACAACCAGAACACGCAAACCTGCTGGGAATTGATCGGGAACTACATCTACTGATTTCCTAGATACGCTTGAGCTGGATGAATAAATGGGCCCTTTCCCGTTACTCTTATTCATCTTCTGATCCAAGAAACAAACAAAAAGAACAAAGCTTTTGCAGCGAGATACTAATAACACATCCCTGAACTCCAGCTATGCACCCAAATAGTCGATAACACAGTTCATAATTCCAATAAACCAGTTGAAAGAAACGAAATTTTGTGGGAAAGGAAGTAGAGAGAAATTTTGGGTTGCTAAGGGAAGTTGAGAAAAGTTTTGTGTGAGATTGAAGTCGCAGTTGCAGACATGGGTTGTCTAAGCTTGAAGCTCGATTTTCTCTCTGGGGTTTTTCTTTTTTATAAATGGAATCGTTTATTCTGCTAATAAATTATGGAGTGGCAATTTTATATTCGGAAGTGGGTCACTCCTGAAAGAGTGGATCCAGCTCACACATGGAAGTTAACTAACTTCAGACATCCAATCCAAATCAACTCATGCATCACAATTGCCCACTCACAAGGCCAACGCTGGACTCTGCTTCCATTTTAACCGTTTACCGTTCTTGTTTGGTTCTTTGCTTTATTTTTTTTTTTACTTTGGTCTAAAGCTACTGTTAGTCTCTAAACTGTTTACGTCATTCCATTTCAGACTCCAGACTGGAAAACATGCATATGTCACTGTCCACCGTCATTGTGGACAAATTTCTTCTTCTTTCTTATTCACTACTTAGAATTAATACGAGTTAAAAAGGAAGGTTGTTTAACAGTTAGAGTCGAACTCGAAATAATATATAGAACATCTATGAGGCAAATGATACGCGCTAATGCTATATAGTTTTAGTTTTTTGTAGTGCTGGGAGTGAAGTGCAAAAATGGCAATAGCTTGTGGATGATGGGTTCAATTTTAGGTTTTAACATGGATGGTTGGTGTAAAAGGAAAAACTAACTCACAAGGCAAAGTGGGTGTCATCTTAAAAGTCGATTCCCGGCCGGTCAAAAAATAGCTTCAAAAGCCGAGTTGCTGTCGAAGTTAAGGTTTCTGGATTGGGCAGGAGGAATTTGGGAATAGTGTGATAAAAGCAATTATGCAAGTTGCCCCCTTTAGCCAAAATAAGAGCGAAAAGAAAGAAAAAGATTAATTATTTATGGTACCATATGGTACTCCCCACTGGCATGATCACTTAGGTCCAGACTTATTTTATTTTTTTAAAAAAATCTTGTTCTTTGATTTTTTTTCTTTTTTTAGTTTGTTTTTACTTACAGCGGATAGAATTGAAAAGTTGTAGCTTGCGTATGTTTATAGTAAAATAGTTAAGCTCCTCCTGTTTTTTTTTGTTTTTTTTTTCATATACATTAAGGGTTACTGATTCTATCAATGATGACCCCTGCACACAATATTTTGAAATTCTTGAAAAATATATAAATGTCCAATATAACTCGACTTCTACATCAATCTTTCTTATGACTTTGATAGCTAAAAGGTTCAGAGTCAAAGATGAAAGGATACTTCTTCGGTAAGATGTAAGCATCAATTAAAGAATGAACCAAGAATCATACACACACAAGTACATGTTGAAAACCAGGGATATTTCTTTTCGAAGCTATGTTGTTATTGTCCATTGGAGTTGTTTCTTCTCCAGCCACCAACCCATCTTCTTCTCAGTTTCCTAATAGCTTAATCTCATACATTTGTTTTTTATTATAAAAAAAATGAAATGAAAATGAAAATGACCAATGATCTATTTGAGTTGACTTTAAAGGCATGGATGATTTATTCAGCCGGCAAAATGATAGTTATTGATTTGGGCCAACTCAAGAATAGTAGTGATTTATATGTTATTTTTGCCAACCAAGAACTATGCGTATGACTGTCTAAGTTGCCGAATGAATTCAATTCAATATCATCAACATCAAGTCGCTTTACTCATCTCCTTCCAGTTGGTTTTCTTTTTCCATATTCTTCTGATTTATCTTTGAATTGAAGATGGTCGCGTTGTTTTTGCTTTGTTCTGGGTTTACTTTAGTAGGTATCATGTTATCTCTAGCAATGTATGGATTTGAATGTGATCCATATCTGGTTTACCAAATGAACTCGTATTTTTGAAGGTCTAAATATCCACTTCCCATTAATTTTATCACATGTGAAAAAAAATGATGGGTTCAACCTTTTTTTTGTAGCTATTATTTAATACATTAATACTATTCTTGGTAATTATCTAATACTATTCTTGGTAATTATCTAAGATGCGTAAATGTTATAAGGTGGTGAATATTCTCTGTTGCATACATTTGAGTAGCTAGCCAGTTGATGCATATGTTTATGGTCAAAAAATTAACCTCAACCTGTTTTTCTTGTCTTTTTGTTGCATATATATTAAAGGCTAACAATTATATTAATCATGATCAATGAAGAGCCAAACATACACACAACAATTTTTTTGTACTCAAAAGCAAGATAAGAAGCAATAAAAAAGGACATATTAAATGAAGAAAGAAGATGCATGAGTATGTACTTGAGCAACACATTAACGAGGAACCACTACCAAAGCACGGTGAATGAAGAGCTCTATAGAAGTAAGGATTGATTGCACCAAAGGGAGCAAACTTGGATCCATGCATGCTCTCTCCTAGAGAGACTTCAATGTTTGGGAGTAGTTTGTAAGAATGGTTATATAAGTAAGACCAAAGGAAGAAATTGTCTACAAGGCACCTTGGATGGCTTTCAATTATGCTTCAAGAGGAGAGAAGAGTTAAGGAGATGAGTTCTGTTATACATGATTGAGAGGTTTTCTTTACCCATCCAGAGTGATGCTGCCACCCCCTAACTTGTGCCTTTGCGCCAGGCTCCATCCACCAAACATAGATGAGGTTAGGTTAATAGAAAGAGTCTTTTCCTAACACCCTAAACCTAACATCTATTATCTAGAGGAGGAGTATAGCATAGCAATAGTTTCATCCTTCCTTAAGCAGATAAAAGTGACATTAAATGGAAAAGACTTAAAGACGAACTCATTTCTTCCCATCCAAATAATCCACAGAGTAGATGCAAGATAATAAAGTCATTTCATTGGCCATTTGTTAGAATTTGCTAACATGTAGAGTAGCCAATGTTGAAAGGATTGAGAATTAATAGCAATAGGGTTTGTGCAGAGGTTACTCTAGATAACATCTAATCCCTGACAGCCCTAGAATATATGCAACAAAGATTCTTCATAAGATTGACATCTCTTACAATTTAGGTTGATATTTAACCCATGCTTAACTAGAGTTTATATTGTCGGAAGGGCATTAAATAAGCATTTCTAGATAAAAAATTTGAATTTGTGTGGAAGGAATAAGCCCTATAATTTCTTAATTGTCTTCACAAATCTCAAATCTTGGGCTAAACCATTAGAACTATGATGAAGATTGTTCTAGTTATCTGGATTGGAAACAATTTGCCTTACATAACCTTTCTTAATAGAATAAATGCCCTTTGTGTCACCAAACTTTATCTTCTCTCTATTTATTTGTTGGAAGGGATAAAGATAAAATTAAATTCAAGATCTGCTAGGGAAAAAGCTTCTTAATAATCTCCTTATTACAGGTTAGTGTATCTGAACTAAACAAGTCTACTAAAATGTTTATTGTGGTGGAAACTTGACATATCGTTCTGAGTAAATAAGGAGAAAACCTAGGTAACCAGGAATCATACCAAACCCATATAGTATGACCATTTCCAATAATCCAGTGATAATCTGGGATAAGCAACTTTCTTCCATAAATTAAACCTTTCCAAATACTGGAAGCATTAGATTTGGCATTGATAGACCAAATAGATTGGGTGGCTTCATATTTAGCTAAAAAGAACTTTAGAAATAAGAGATTCTCAATTTCTTGTAAATATTCTCCAAAACATTTTGGGCAATAATGCCTGATGAAATAGATGCATGTCATTTAATCTAAGCCCCCAGCTTTTTTGGTAAGCATTAAGAGATGTTTATTTTTCAAATGACATTCTTTGTGATCATGGTGGTTTGATCACCAGAATTTAACAATATTGCTAGACAACTTATTCGAGACTATGACGGGTGTTGACACCCAATTTCGTCCGACCTTTTTTTTAAAAAAAAATAAAAATAAAAAATTTAATTAAAAATTAGAAAAAAAATAAATAATAATTAAAAAATTATTAATTAATTATTATATAAATACAAAATTAAATTAAATAGTTTTGGGGGAGGGGCATTTTGTTAAGTTAATATCTATGTGTGTATATCAAAAAAAAATTATTATTATTAATTAATTATTAATTAATTAATTAATGTTATTATTACTGAAAAAATTTTAATTAGTTTAAAATACATTTTGTTTTATAAGGGTTTAGTTAAAAATGATATATGTGTGTATATATGTATGTATGAAATAAAAAAGAAAACTCCATAAAAAATGACAAAATTGAAAAGTTTAGGGTAAAAATGACAAAATTAAGAAGTTTTGGGAAAATTTGACAAAATCTGAAAGTTCCAGGAGCATTTGGTAGTTTTTCGCATGAATTTTGGGCCAAACCGACGGTTCTGGCCCAAATTGACAGAAAAAGACAAAATTGTCTCAATCAGAAGTTTCAGGAACATCCCCAAAGTCAAAGAGACGTAAAGGACTGAAACTGTTATTTTACCAAATTAAGAGATAAGTCTGTTTTTAATTAAATTTCGATTTTTTTTAATTAAGGGAATCCAAGGCCCCTTCCCCTATAAATAGGGGTGGAAATATGTGAATAAACCACGAAAAAATCAAGATTAGAGCTCCATTTAAAAAAAGAGAAAACTGTAGAAACAGTCTCTGACCTCTCCTCCCTCTTCCCAGAAAACTAAAAACTTTCCTTTTCTCTCTTTCAGCCCACCGTTTCCCTCATCCGTCAACCTCCGTTTTTCGCGCGTCTCGCCTTCCGTTACCAGCCACCACACCTTCGCGTCTCACACTCCTCCGTCGCCAACCACCCCCCCGTGCGTCTCGCCCTCCTCCGTCACCAACCACCCCCGCGTCTCGCCCTCCGCTGGTTCGTCCCTCTCTCTTTCTTCCTCTCCCTCTCCGTTTCCCTCTATCTCTCTCCCTTCCGGCCACCGTTCCACCTCCATCTCGTCAGCCCGTCGCCGACGAATCCAGCCCAGGGTCCTCCTCCGTCATTGTCGCCGGAAAACAGAGAAAAAGAAACGAAATCGTTTCAGCCGGAAACGTTACCCGACCGCCAATTTCAAATTTTAATTTTTTGGGTAAACCCTGTTTTAATCCTTTATCTTTACATGATTATTCATTTTGGTCACTAACCTTTTAATTTTTTCAGAACTAATTACTAACAACTAACTTTTATTATTATTATTGTTATTATTATTATTCCATTATAAGTCACTAACCTTTTAATTTTTGCAGAACTAATTACTAACAACTAACTTTTATTATTATTATTATTATTATTATTATTATTCCATTATAAGTCACTAACCTTTTAATTTTTGCAGAACTAATTACTAACAACTAACTTTTATTATTATTATTATTATTATTATTATTATTATTATTCATGGAAGGTTATACCTCCTATTTTTTTAAGTGGATGGCCAAAAAGCCCCATTTTATTTTTATTTATTTATTTATTGTCCTTTAACTTTCCTTTATTTACTTTATGTGCTTTTTATTTGTTTATTTATTTGCATATGTTATTTAATTTGTGCAATTTTTTAAGTGGATGGCCAAAAAGTCCCCACTTTATTTTTATTTATTTATTTATTGTCCTTTATTTACTTTATGTAATTTTTTTTACATAGATGGTTAAACTTATTTCACTTTTAGCTATAAAAAAATAAAATAATAACAAAATAAAAGAAGAAGTTTTTTTTATGTGAATAATTAACCTTATTTTTTTAGGACTAATCAAGAATCCATTTTATTTACAAAGCCCCCATCCTCTATTATTTTGGAACACATATTTTTTTAATTTATTTTTTTATTTCTTTAAAAAGTTAACCTTTTATTCCTTTTATTAAAAAATCTTAATTAGATAATTCCAAAATTAAAAATCTTAATTAAGTATATCTTTAAAATTTATGGATTAGATAATTTTTTTTAATAAAAATTAAATTAAAATTAAATTAAAATAAAAATAATAATAAATATTAAAATTATTAAAAAATCCAATAAAAATTATAATTAAAAATAATTAATTAAATAAACAAAAAACTTAAATTAAATTCCATATCCAAATGATCCAACAGGATCCATGGTTTGGAAAAATATCAAACTTTTTTTTAAAAATAAAATAAAGTGTCCAAGATAATAATAAAAAATATCAAAAAATATTTTAAATAAGATAAATTATCCAAATAATAATAATAAATTTTACCAAAATTTTTTTCAATAATTACTTTAAAATCTTTTGTCAAAATTAAAAATATATGAATATCAAGACTTTTCTTTTTACTTTTTTTTTTTAAAAAAAAAATATATAACTCTTTGGTTTCTTTATTAAATAAATAAAAAATCTTGATATTAGATAATTAAATAATTACTTTTTGGTTCCTTTATAAATTAAGTAATTACTTAAAAATAAAAAAAAAAAAAGATCTTTCACCAAACAATCAAAAGAAAAAAAAAAGAAAAAAATAAGAAAAAAAAGAGTAAAAAAAAATAAGAAAAAGAAAAAAAAAGAGAAGAAGAAAAGAAAAAAATAAAAAAAGAACAAAAATTTTTTTTAAAAAGTTAACATTAAGATCATTAAAAAATCCAAAATTTCATAAAAATTTATGATTAATTTAATAATTAAATTAATAATTAATAAAATAAATTAAGGATAACAATAAATTAAAATATTATATTAATTTCCATATCAGGATGATCCGACAGGATTTACGGTTTGGGAAAATACAAACTTTTAATTGAATAAAAATTAAATACAAAGATAAAAATCCATATTCGGATAATTCGGCAGAATTTATGATATGGATTAAAATATTTAATTAAAATTTCATCAAATTCTGTGTCCGGGTGGTTCGATAGAATCCATGGTTCGGAAACATCGAGTTTACTACAAAATTATACAAATTAACTATCAAAGATTTTGAAGGATCATATTAATTTAAAAATCCACATCCGACTAATTCAGTTAAAATTTCTGTTTTGAAAAGTAACTGAATTTATTTAAAAGCAAGCAAAGCAAAATTAAAATCAACTAAGGTACCAATTTTGGGCGTTAAAATAGAGTTATTTTAACGTAACCGTACTCCCGAACCCCCGAACTCTCGCAGACCATTTTTAAGGTGTCCAATCGACCTGAGCGAAAACCGATTGGTGGTGACTCCATAAAACCCGCACGTTGCCACAACGGGAACTTTAAATAAGAACATAATATATACTGGAGTGGAAGATAAGGTTGATTGAATAAGCGTCAATTGCCCAACATTACTGAGCAATCTCTTCTTCTAATTGGATAGGTGTTCGTTGAACTTATATATTAAGAATTAAAAGGAAAAGGTCCTGGAGAAATTATGGTAGAAAAAGCAGCTAAATACTTAACAATGCCTAGGTTGATCTGAAAGGGCATGATTTGAGAAAACTCTTGCACCAAAATATTTGGAACATTACAACTGAACATCCACTCTGACTTTGTGAAAGTAATTTCCTAACTTACCGTAAACTCATAGAGTTGAAGAGCTTGCTTGATCACTATAATAAATTCATTGAATGGATGAAAAAATAGCATACAATCATCCGCAAAGAAAAGATGATTTATTAAGGGCCCATTTATACTAGCCTCGAGATCCATAAACCAACCCAATTCTTGCAAAGATGATAAATGAGCTGAAAAGGCTTTAGCACACAAAATGAATAGGTAAAGGGACAATGGATCTCCATATCTGAGTCTACAGCTTGTGGAGTAAACCAAATTGTAATTTTTTCTCTGATTAAAATAGAGTAAAAGACCCTAGAAAAACATTATATAATAATGTAGACCCAACTATCTAGAACATGCATAGCCTTTAAAACAACTTCCATAAATGACTATCGTAATTTATCGTAGGCTTTCTAAATATACAGTTTAAGGACTGCTTTATAACCACATGGACCACTGGTAATATTTGTGAGTTTAATAGCTTGGAGAAACTTATGAGCAACTGTGATGCTATCTTAAATATAGTGACCGGGAACAAAAACACTTTGAAATTCAAAAACTAAAGAGGATATGCCTGGTTTAAGACAATTAACCAGTGTCTTTGCTATCACTTTATACAAAGTATTGTAAAGACTTATTGGCCGAAAATCTTCAATTCAGTAGGCACCTTGGACTTTAGGGATGAGAGTGATAAAAGTTCGATTTATCTATCTCAGAAGTAAACCACCATTCAGAAATGATATAACTATTTCTGAGATTGAATTACCAATAATATGCCAGAATTTCTTAAAGACCAATGGAGGAAGCCCATTAGGACCTGGACCCTTTAGGTTGCCTAGGTCAAAGGTAGCCTTTTTTATATCCTCCTTAGTGAATGGCCTACACAACATTTTCAAATTAAAAGAAAAACAAAATATTACTTGGAGTTGAAATCAATTTTTGTGTGACTTTAATAGAGAATGGGTTTAGATATAAAAATGAAAGGATATTTCTTATTAAAAAAATATCAATTAAAACATGAAATTAAGGGAGTAAAGTTTTTTGCACTATCTGATTTAATGGTAAAAGCAACAGAAGGACTATAAAACATGATATATATACATAATCCTAGAAGTTAGGGGCTCTAATAAAACAAAAATTAGGTTAGGGCAATGGCAAATCTACATATATAATAAGGGATCCATGACTCCATTTTCTATAAAAATTTTTAATACTATATACATAATTTAGTAAGTGGATTCTCTTTAATTTGTTAATAGACTGACATAATTTTCATAACATCTAATAGAACAAAAAAAATGAGTCTATCTTACCTAAAACACACACACACACACACACACACACACACACACACACAATGTCAAATTTTCTCTACAAATGATTTTCAAAAGCAAAAGTTCTATATTTGCTCCCCAAACTTTCATCTACTTTCCTACAAGTAAATTAAATGAATGATCCCTAACCTTTAACTATTGTTTTATTTTAATTCCTAACTTATTGAATATTATGTTTTGATCCTAAATCTATTAAAAATATTTCATTTTGGTCCCCATTGAATGAAATATGTTAACTAAAAATATTAATTTGATAAAAAATTTTAGATCATTAATTAAATTATCCGGTAACTGTCTTACAATAAATTTAATTTGTATAATATTTTTTTATAGTTAATTTAAAATTCAAATCATCTTTTTTTTTTTTATTTTTGTAAATTAAATTTACTTTATTCAGGAATAAAAAACTACTAATTTAAATTATCTATTTGTTATAAAAAATATTAAACTATTCAAATTTACTGTAAAATAGCTATTGAACATTTAAATCAGAATTTTAGAAGTTTATGTCAAACAGTTATTCTAAGTTAATAACTTTCGTTTTGTGAATGACGAAAACAAAACAATTTTAATAGGTTTAGTACCAAAATAGAATATTCAATAGATTAAAGACTAAAATGAAATGACAATTAAATATTAGAAACTATTTATGCAATTTACTCATTTTCTTACCTAGATTGCTTTATCTTCAAACATTTGTGGATCAGATGACATATCTATTTGTATATATATATATATAGAAAGTAGGACAATATCTAAGAATTCAAAAGTTTTTTCCTTAGTTGCCACCCTCTAATCCTCTATGAGTGCTATGTGTGCATTTTTCATTTTTTAAAATTTTTGGAACAACTGCTTCCTTGTCACTGAAATTTGAATTTCCACAAATATCCTTTATTACATATAATGTCCCATTTAACAGCGTTAGGTTTTATTATTAAAATGTTGCCGTTTGGGCCTCTGGGGAGGACATGGATGTTGTGTTTTAATGTTTTTCCTTAAATAATAGCAGCTATCAATTTTTATCATAAATGACGAGATTTTTCAATTGAATATCAATTTTCACCATAAATAACAAGATTTTCAATTGGAGTATTCAATAGCATAATTCAAGGAAGTTATATAAGGAAAACAATTACAACCAGACAAAATTAGAAGTGAAACTCCCCAAATTAACAATTCACACGGACACAATTACAACTGGTTTTCAAAATATTAAATATGCCAAGTTGATTTCAGCAATTAAATCGTAAATTTGAAATATACTAAGTTGATTTCAATATTTCCAATTACGTTCACCTGGTAAAACGATTGTATTGCAAAATTATTAATAAATGTCCAATTACAAATCAAGGAAATTTGAAGAATAATTTCACAAACATGCCATTGCAATAGCTTGTACAATTGCTATAAAAGTCATACTCTAGAGTTGTGTACACATTACTAACATATACTTTTCAGCTTCTAAAATCTCTCGACTTTAACCTTCATTAAACTTAACGGCTTTAATAATTGCATTAATTCATTTAAATTAAACATTTATGTTTTGTTTCAATTTTGTACCATTGTTTTAACCTTGCGTATCATAATTTTTTGTTTCCATTTATGGGTGGTCAATTTAGAAAAAAGGAAAGCCAATATAAATGCATTGTTTTGAAACCATTTTGGTTAAAATGAATCAGAAAATTCAAATTGCAGCCAAAATTAAAAAATTTCCTAATTATAGTGCAATTAACAGTAAAATTGCAGCTATAATTAAAGATTATTATGTAATTGACAACATGTATTTACATTTGCCATATATTAATATTACACAAAAGTCAAATGATAGCCAAAATTAATGATTAACATAAATCAAGTTTCCATTTATATCGACACAATAACAATATAAATCCCATGCTTTTCCAATTGTCATGAACACTATTTCAATTCAAAGTAAAACAATTGTTGTGTATTTATTCCTATGCTAATCGCATAAGATGTGTGATTTCTTGGGAACTGTAGTCCTTTGCCATAATGGCTTTAGTTGTGGCCAATGGCGAACTGAGACAGAGATTAGAAAAACAAAATATTGAGAGAAATCAGAATGAGGCAAAAATAAAGCAAGAAAACAAATGAAATGAGGCAAAGATAAAAAAAGTAAAAGAAATCATGTGAGAAAATAAAAACAAAAGCAGAATAGAGAAGAAATACATCTATAAGAAAAGCACCAAAATAAAAAAGAACAAGAATGATAGAAAGATTGTGTGACAAATCGTGCAAGGAAAATAATAAAAAAAAACAACATAAAAAATAAATAAAATTAAAACAGAAACAAAGTAAAAATTAGAGAAGAACAAAAACAAAACTAAAAAACTCACATGAAAATAAACAATAAAGAAAAACAAAAAGGAGGACACATCTCATGCAAAATACCACCGTCGTCCTTTTACTGGAAACAACTTTGGATGGTGGTCAATGGCGCAACAACTCACCATTCTCCATCCAAGAAAAAAAAAAAAGCAAAAAGAAAAGTCACAATGAGTAGTAGATCTAGATGAAAGCCGAGAAAGATTATTAGGATTTAGTTGTATTCGGCTGTAGGAGACATTTGTATGATTACACTGGTTTTGTTATCAAATCATGTTTAATTCCAATCTACACATGATTTCATTAAGCTAATAAATTAAAAGTTATCTTATTTTTATTCAAGATGATTTAGGTAAATAGATTTTCATCAATTGGACTAAGTTATTTATGCTTGTGTCAATATAAGTCAGGTTATTTTCTCATTTCAAGAGAAATTTAAATGGGTTAATTGGATTTCATTTAAATTTAGGTCTACTTATTAAATTTATTATGATAAAAAAATTTAAAAAATTTGATAGCCTAATATTGCAGTTTTTTTTATATATAATATAAGTTTTTATTGATTTTTTTCTAGATTATTCTATATCAATAACAAAAAATCATTGAAAATTTTATTCCCAAAATATTTATATCAGTAATAATAATTTATTTTATTGAGCGGGTTGATAGGATAAGAACCTTATCATTTCTACAATATTAGTAAATATATTTTTCAAGTTTTTTTGTACTTTAAAAATGTTGAACTCAAATATAACATTCTTATTGTTCATGTTATTATTTACCAATTTTTTAAAATAAAGCAATTATTGTAACTTTTCTTTTCATATTCCTGAATTTTTGGATCCCTTGGCAAAAATGGGTATTTAAACTAGTTGGGAAAAAAAAAATTGAAATATCAAACTTGCCACTAATGTTTTAGGTAGGGAGTGGATATGACACTATAGTTTTTTTTTCCTAATCTCTCATTGATGTTTTAAAATGGGCCAAATATACCACAAAAGTTTCAAGTTAAGATTGGATATATCATTGACTGTTAAAAAGCTAATAGAAAACTAGAAAAAGCTAACAAAAAATGTTAAAAATAATAAATTTTAAAATTTTAGGGTGTTAATACAAGTTTTAACAAACTTCAAAAATATTTTGTAATTAGACTCTTACTCTCTCTCTCTCATGCCAATGAAGAGATTAGATAGTAAAGACAGATGGAAGGCGGTGACGAGGTTGGGGCACTGACAACGAAAACAGTGATTGGGCTGGTGTGCTGATAGCGGAGATCAGATCATCTTTTAGCAAAAATTTCAAATGTCCCGATATTTTGCAAAAGATGAATAATAACCCAAAGATTTCAAAATCTGTTATTTTTACCATTTTTCATTATTTTGTAACTGGCAGTGGCATAATCGGCTTATTTGAAAATATTAGTAGGAGATTAGACAAAAAAAAATTATAATGATATATTCGCTTTCTACCCAGAATATTAATGACAAATTTAAAATTTCTGTAAAAAAAAAAAAAAAAGAAAGAAGACCCAAGTAATGGTTTTCATTGGGCGCATGTTGGCATGTTCTGCTTTCGGAAGTTTGAAGAAAAGGTAGTAATAAAGTACAGCGTGCACGAACCAAGAACGATGTCTATGCATACTGTCCAAGTTGCTGAATGACTTGAATTTGTCAGGTAGCTTTTTCTTTTCTTTTCTCATCTCGTTTCGTTTTGGGGCTTCCAGATTCTTCAGTTTATGTTTGAGCCGAAGATATCAGCGAAGCGTTCTCCTTGCTTTCTTTTGGGTTTGCTTTAGTGGGTGTCCTATTATTTCGAGGCTGTGTCTGAATTCCAAGGTGATCTCTCTCTGGTCTAACTACATACACCTTCCGCGCGTTATGTTTTCTTGACTGTAAGCGTGTTTTGCTTTATAAAAAGCTTCTAGTTCTTTCATTAAAAAGAAAAAAAAACCTTCTAGTTCTGGCTTTTTTGTTATTTGGTAGCTTTTATCAAGTTTCTGCTGCATCAGTCTGGGCTAAAATTCAATTTCAACATTTTTTTCTGGGTATTTTTTCTATTTATGAGCTCGATCGTTAAATAGGGCTGGTTGGGTCATTTGGCATAAGTTCTGGAGGCAATTGGATTTTTTCAGTTAATTCACTGCTTCCAGTATTTCCCTGTGTTTACCAAATGACCTAGTATGACGTAGTCACGTAGGGAAATGGTCTACATGCTCAGCTATTTTTGCTTATAACTTGAAAAGTGGTGCCATACATACGAAGAAATCCATAAAAGTGAATTATATAGACTTGTGTCAAGTATGATCATGATTGTACTATCTTTGTATGGCATAAATCTTGTGGTACAGAAAAAAAAAAGAGAAACTTTGGATTGGAGCAACAATGTTATTAATAGGTTGCAAATAAATTTTGAAGTCCTTTAATCTCCACTCCCCATTGACTCTCTCATATGTACAAAAGGAAAAGAAATGGATTAAAGCGTTCTTTTCTGGTGTTAATTATCCTGCGTTGAGGTGCCTTTGGAGCATTCAGTTTGAAGCTAAGTGCAAGACTCAGGGTGTTTGTCAAGGTTGGACTTTGAAGCCAAAAGATCTTGTCAGGCTGCTTGTTATTGATACAGAAACCACCAAACTGGGCGAAGATGGGAAGGTGATTGAACTTGCACTTTGAGATGTTTCTGGGGGAAGACGCAGTTCCTTCCATGCATTGGTTAACCCTGAAGGACATGTTCCAAATTCACAAATTCATGCAGGTATCACTACCGGGATGGTGAACCGACCAGGTGTTCCAAGGTGCAACGTCCTTATTGCTTATGAATCTATTTTGGATAAACTGTTCATTGGCAACCAGCATGCCTCATTCCTGATCGGTAATATTATTTTTTTGTTTACCATAGAATGGACTATTGGGACCACACCACAGCGAACCTAAAGAATTTAACAACAAAGTCGTGTTGTGTAATAACTGATTAGGACTTCTTTACCAGGATGCTGGAGTTGATTCCTAACCTAATTCAGTATGTCAAGAGTGAACAAGTTCTGGGGGACTTGTTTTATTTGCTGCTCACAAAGCCCGTTGTTTTGATGTGCCCATTTTAAGCAATTAGCTCCATGGGAATCCCTTCCATTTGGCTGTTACCCTTACTCTTGCACGCCAATTCATGAAGTCAAAATAGCATTTGCATTTCTCTTCCCCAATTCCCTCTTCAGTTCTTCCCATTAATTCTTGTTATTCACTTCTAACTTATCTTCAAACCAGGGTCATTGCCTTCTCAGAAGGTCTCACTGCAAGCACTTTGTGAATACTACGAAGTTTAAACAGGGAGTTCAGCCCATAGGGCCATGTCAGATGTTAACTCACTGTCTTGTGTGCTTCAGAGATTGACTCATGATATGAAGCTCACAACTGCCGATCTTTCGGAAAGATCTTTCCATCCTTCAGATCTTGTAAGGTTTGAAGAAACCTACAGGGAAATTGGTTGGGAAAGAATGAAGTCTGTTATTAGAATTTAGAGGCATCTTGTAATACTATTTTTTCATTTATCCTACTCATTAATAGCTCAACAGCCAAATCCTTGTCTGAGCTATAGACTGCTGTTATCACTTTGTTTAACTACCTCACTTGAATCTTCAGCTAGGAACCAAGAATCCAATTTCAGATGTGTGTTTCTGCAATTTCCATCTTGGTTACTATCTTCTCAAAGGGTGTCAATTTTCAGAGAAAAGTTGTTGCATTTAACAGTAAATGATACAGATCTGACATGTTTGCTCCATGTACCTCCTGGCACTGGAAGGTGGAAGCAGCAATGGGAACAGGATGAGCTCTTTGTAATGTAAATTGACCTCTTTTGGAAATTCTAGTTTTTACAACATTTGGCTTGAGCAGTGCACAAAAATTTGAGGATGATCGTCAGATCAGATGCCATATGAGCACTTGTAGTTGTACATCCCCTCCCGTTGACCGCTTCCTGTAATGAACTTCGAGTCCCACTGGTCTTGTTTTAATCAAGACTTTTTAGTTTCAAGAAGATAATTTTACAAGTCTATGAGGAAAACTGTATTGTTTCTCGTAAAGCTAAATAATGTGTTTTTTACTTTTGTCGTTTAATTGTTGATGGAAACAAATAGTGGCACCATCAGGTCGTGACTTGAGTTAAAAACCATGGGAAGCTCCTCGGAATCCAGCCGGCCTATCGCTGATCTAATTGCTTCACTGTTGGCGATGGTCGACTCGTCGATTGAAGTTGGATGGGATCCCACAGACCAAGACCAAACCAGAAATCGAGACGAGACAAGTGGAGTCTTTGTCCTTGCGCACTGTCGCCGTGTCTCTGGCAATGCGAAGGGATAATGACACTTCCCATCCGCGTACCAAAACTGAGTCGGGGGAAAAAAAAATACATGTGCTCTCGTTGAGAGTTGAACTCAAGACCTCCCGCTTACTAAACGGGTGCTCTAACCAACTGAGCTACGAGAGCTGATGGCTTCAAGGGAAAACTATATTTTGATACGCAGCAATGGGATCCTCTGGGCAATCGGCAAAGAGTTTGGGGGTCTTTTTGCAAAGAAAATCGTCCCCATAAAGACGCGGACTGCTCCCCGTACCCGAAGTTCGGTGGAGGTTTCCTCTCTGCTCTTCTCCTCACTCCTGCGGGCCTTTTCTTTATTATCTATCGTCTTTCTATCTAGGGTTTTAACCATTTTTGTTTTGTGCACGCTCGGACCTCTTAGATTCACCCTCTTTTCCCTTCACCTCTTAGCAATTCGCTCAGCTTTGCTCCTAATCGCTCAGAATGGAGTCCAACTCTTGGAGCTCTCGTTTCTCTTCTTCTTCCTCTTCTTCAAGGCGTTGCCTTTCGCGATCTGGTTCCTCTCTCCCTTGTTCTTCTTTCGCTCAGATTATTTTTTTTTTTGGAGGTTGCGGAAGGTTCTGATTCATGTCTTTGTGATTGCGCTTTTTGTCATTAGATCTGTTCCTTGGAGGTGGGTATGAAGAGGTTGATGCAGATGATGATTTGAAGGCAGAGTTTCTGTGTCCCTTCTGCGCAGAGGATTTCGACATTGTTGGACTCTGTTGCCATATCGAGGAGGAGCATCCCGTTGAAGCTAAAAATGGGGTACCTTCTATATGTTTTTATAATTTCATTCCAGTTTAATCCTTTTCCAGCTTAATTTATCACTTGTAGTTCAATCATCCTATGGGAGATGAATTCAAGTAAAAGTTTGATTATGATTTAGTTATCTCCGTATACTAAGGAAAAATTGAGAATTTTTTGCTGATTTTTTTTTCTAGCGTGAAATTTAGGAGGACGTTCCAAATTTTGGGTGTCGTCAGCATAGTGAGATTTGTAGTAAATATTTTTATTACTGCTTTTACGTATTCTTTGTGGTATATAATCGTAGGAAAATTTCAATCTCAGTACTGGAGTGGGGCTGCCATGGAATGTCTTGATGCTTCCTGGTTTTCAATATATCCTTTGTTATGTCATACAATCTAACATTAGTGAATTTAGTAATCGTGGTTTGGATATCCTTGGGTGCTGGATGGAAGGCCCTCGGCAGTCCCATAGCTGTGACATTAGTTTGCTTGTTCAAATGTGATGAGTGCCCCCTGCACGTCTGCTTCTAATCATCTTGTGTACTGTGATTTGGGGTCGAATTGTGCTTATAGTTTACAAACCTACGTTTTAGTATTTTTGCTTAGAAACTAAGTTCACGCTCGGCTTGGTGTGAATGTTCTTCGTCCAGTTTGATGGCGTAATTCATGAGTAAAAGCTTAGTGTTGTGTTGTAGCATCGTGGTCCCACTAATTGTTATTCTTTTCTTTTCGCCTTCGTCAAGTAGTGTTTGATTTACCAATGTTACTGGTTGTGTCTTTAACAAAACACTTGTTTAAATGTTTTACATTTCAGGCATGTCCAGTTTGTGCAAAAAGGGTTGAGATGGATATAATTAGCCATATCACCACCCAGCATGGAAACTTCCTTAAAATATCCTTTATACAATGAGAGTTCATTTTCTGTTTTTCATTTTGTATGTGTTGCATGCAGGAGTTCTTTTGTACCACCTTAATGGTACGTGGAGTAAACTTAAGTGTTGCATGCAATGATTCTTATTTTTCATTTTACATGTGCTGCATATAGTTCTATATTACCATCATTATAAGGTTTCCTTGGAGTAATATTTAGACAAGCAAGACCATCTCATTTTCTACCCTTTAGCTTCTTTATATTGAAGTGTGTGCACAAGTGATTGCTTCCTTTCTGTAGGTTTCTGTGACATATTGGTATTTTCTTTTCCACTTTTCTGTTTGCTTTCCCTCTGAAAGAACTATATTTATTTTTGTGGTTTTTTAAAATGATTCAGTTTTTTCTCTCCTGCTTCAAAAATTGTCCTTTTGGGACTTCAAACTTTCCGTTATTTTTCTAGAGCCTTCTGATATGTAGACATAGAGATGTAGAACAATGAAAGATTGTTTAAAAGGAAGCTATAAAGCTTTGATACGCCTTGCAACACCATATTGGGGTCTAGATCATATCAACTAACCCTAAGCCAAGCATGATGCTCGAAAAAGTTTTTTTTTTTTGAAAAAAAAACAGTTCATTTCTGTTATTATTATTAGATGAGTTGCAAAAGCTTTTATAGAAAATTGGAAAACTTATGTTTCAATATATAGGGCTCCTCTTCTGCTAGAGGAATCGTGTTTCCATATTAGGAAACTTGCTGTGAAAAGTAAGAAGAAAATATTACAAAGCCCCAACTTGGACTTATTGGTACTTTTGAAAGTTCAACCTAATCAAGAATGCCAAACTCGCTGCTATCAACTTGTTGCTCCTTGACTAGTTTATACGTGCAGCGGAAGAGGAGATTACGGAAGGGTGGTGGTTCAAATCTTACGTTCTCAATGCTGAGAAAAGAATTGCGGGAAGGCAATTTGCAAGCCCTTCTTGGAGGTTCTTCATGTTTTTCATCTTCAAACTCTGAACCTGATCCTTTATTGTCATCATTCATATTCAACACACCGACAGTTGGTGCGCATGTGAGTGCACAGCCAATCTCCGCCATTGAAGAAAGCACAAATAAGGAAACCTTAAATAAGGAGTTCTTAGAAAGGTATGACTGCTGTCCTATGTTATTTGCATTGATATGCTAGTTTTTGTCAGCATTCTCTTAAAAGTCAACATCATACAGGATTGTTAAGCTGTCAACTTGTCTAGATTTGCTCCAACTATATCTACCGCTGGAAATTGATGATGAGTTATTACAATAATAACAGTTCGTATTATTTCAACTCTATACGTGTTGTGCAACATAAATGCACAAGGGTTCTGGGATATATATAGAATGCATGTAATGAATAATTCAAAACTGAAACAGATAGAAGTATAGCTAGTAGAGACACCTAAGGACTGTCTTATTGATCTGTTTGTGGCTGAATGTTGATGCTATATATAGTATGAGATTAAAATGCTTTCAGCTTTAGATGTTGCCTTTAGCAGGAAGAGAGCTCTTGAAATATGCAGTGAATAAATCATTGGTTGAGACTAACAAGGTCACGTAAACGGATACTAATCTGTATTTGTTTGGTGTTGATCCTTCTTGGTCTGGTTATGTTTTCACATATTTACTAGGTCATTCCACGTATTATGGTAGTTACGTTTTCCCTTTCTTTACTGGTCCAACTGCTCTCTGCGTCTGTTTTGATCTTGTGACTGTAGCAGTCATGGATAGGATCCTGTGTTTTATTGCAATTATATTAATGACGATGGTGAAATGGTGCAGGACTCCGAAGCAGTCGCAGCAATCAGAGGAGGAGCAAGAGGAGAAGGCCCGCAAGAGTGAATTTGTTCAAGGACTGTTGTTATCCACCATTTTCGGCGACAAGTTATGAATCTGAGCTTGTTAGGAGGGGGGAAAAAGGCAGCATAATGTGTTTAGGTATGGGAGTAGAGCTTGAAAAGGTGTGTGCACTTTTTACCTCAGAAAAATAATAAATAGGTCCGAGCAACTATGTATCTGTTGTATCTATGTTTTGTGCATAATGCAAAAATGGAATGGAACAAACCCTGGTCGGCTGCGTAGTATTAGACCGGTAGTACTTTATGTTACGAGTAAAGCATCATGTACTATTGGGATCATAAGGTATCGCATGAAAAGATGCAGTATTTTCTTGATTCGGATGTTTGCGTGCATCGAATTCCAGCTTAGAGTTAAATTGCTTCACCATGGGCGTAAGAGACTGGAGAAAAATGTTATCTACAAATAAATTTTGACCTTTTCTTTTTATGCATTGAAGCATTGCATATGAAGATGGTCAAGAGTTTTAATGGGGATTTGTTTTTTCTTCTTCCATTTACTATAACCTGTGTAACATAAATAAACATAAATTATGTTCACCAAAGTCTTAAGAGATAATAGCCCTATTTGGGAATAATTTTTACAATTAGTGTTATAGTTCTAGATAATTTATTTAATAGTTGAGATGAAAACATTGAAATTAAAAGTTACTCAAATCTCACCTGAAAAGTTATCGCCCAAATTAACCCGCGACGGGGATAGGGAAGAGAGGAGACCAGCACAAAACGAAAGCCTTGGCAAATAAGACAAACATAAGATACAAGACAACAGAAAGATCTTGGCGCTCAGAGTTGATTTTTGGAGTCACGGGAGTCGAATTTCAGCCAAGCTTGGCGCAGAAAATGGGCTGGCTTGTGCTTGTAGGTTGTACAGAGCATGAGAACGTCCCGGTTTTTCTATTTAGACAACTAGTAATCTATTTATCTCTAAATCTGCACCACTACTAGAGAACTGGAGACAGACAGAGAATTAGGTCTCACTATTTTGCCGTTAAATAAGGTTATGCATTCAAGATTATTTACCAAGAAAACTCCAACCAAGACTTTGAATAAAAAAAAAAAAAAGAGCCTTAAATGTATTTCCTCTCAACTTGTAATTTGTAATATAATATGCTGATTATTACAAAAAAAAAAAAAGAAAGAAAAAACAGACGCAAATTTACTAAACCATGGTTGCATATTACTATATATTTGATGTATGTGATTAGTTTTATTTTGCTTTTCAGTTAATTTTTCTCTTTCAATAAGTGCATAATGATAGCATGACGGAAATAGTATACTTTGTAGACTTTAAGTTTCTAACTTTCAAGTACTGTAAATAAAAAAAAAAAAGAAAAGAGAAGAGAGAGAGAGAGAGAGAGTCTTTGGGTGTGGTTTTCTACTCTATACATGTGGTTCTGAAAAACCTAAAGAAAACAAAACCAAATTTAAGAATTGCATATCCTTTATGGTCTATGAAACATGAATTTTGAATTTAATTAAAAGTATTTCCACCGCAACTAAACAGCCTTTTGGAAAACTATTTTTTTCTCTACTTATCTATGTCTATAGTTATATCTGTATATATATTTAAACAAATCCTTTTTCAAATATAATGTTTCATATAAAATTTGGCTCTTTAATCATATCATATTACGAGTTCGTTTGAGATTACTAAATCTGTATTAAAAGTTTTATTTTTCTTTATAATAATTATTTATTTAGATTATATATTTATTGAAGCCCTATACCAGAAAAAGATCAGAATTGTTTTTACATTACAATACTTTTTTTGTGAAAAATAGTTTTTAGTTTTTAGTTTTCTTAGGCCTTGTAACTTAAAAAATTATAAAATTTCAGTTATTTTTCAAAGAATATTATTTAAGTGATTATTAGGTATATATGAAATTAACTTTTAGATGACTTTAATTACAGATTAAAAAGAAATAAAAATGAAAAAATTGCATTTTTTGAAAATAAGAAACAAATTGGGTTACATTTTCATTATGAAGATAGGAAGCGAAATTCAATTGCAAATAACATCTGATTTTTTTTTTCTTTTCCTTTTAGTACTGCTACTTGGTAAGTACAAAAATAGCTCTGTAATTTCTAACTTTAAATAGTTTTTCAAATAAGGACCCTATGTTTGAAAATTAAAATAGATAATGGTAATGCAAGAGACGTGAAACAATTGCTTTCTGGAAAAAGTGGTTTTCTTCTTCAGTTGATTTTCTCCAAGACGTAGGTCACATAGATAAACCTAACTACAAACTAATAGTAGGAAAGCATCCTATTCTAAGAAAATAAAAAATATGTATAAAATCTTTATATATTTATAAAGTCAACTTCCTCTAGCTACAAACACTCTTATTATATTATTTTTGGATTTGATACCAAAATAGTCACAGGCGTTCTTAAACACAAATTAATATTTAAGCGAAAGGTTTGTCAGGGAGCATGCAAGTATGCTATATAGAGAGCGAGAGGCAAAGAAGTTAAAAGAGTCTTGATTCGATGGACGAAGTTGTAGCGGAGATCACTTTGAGGAGTCAATGATGTGTGCTCGGAGTCTGAGGAGTGTTAGCAATGGTGATATTATAGGCAACACCAGGCACTTGCTCAGACCTCACCACAGTCTCGGGGCTATTGCGGATATCATACCGGAACAAGGGCCGGTATGGATGATCCGTTCTCAACCTAAACTGTGGATGATGACTTAGGGCCAATTCGTTTGCCGTTTCCGCCTTTTCTTCGGTCGAAGGCACATGTCAACATTTACCCAAATTTTAAATGAGCAAAAATAGCTTTGAAATTACACCTAATGCCACTCCTTTGTTCGAGTCTGCTAGCCACTCAGCTGAAACTGCCGCTCTGCCCATTGCCCTAAACCTCAGTGACAGCCATCTCGGTACAACGTCACTCTGATTTGCCTGCTCTTGCTCGTGGTTGTTATTCGCCTGTCTAGATCGTGGACAAAGGCTTAGAATCGATTGGACATAGATCTGGTTTTGTTGGGCAACTTAAATCTTGGATGAACGGACGAAGGCGTGGAATCGGTCACACACACACACACACACAAAAAAACAAAAAAAACTGGTTTGCTGGGCAGTGTTTCATCGCTTCGGGAGGATCCGATGTTCTTATTATCTGCTGACTTGAATCTATGGAAGAAGGCATGAAATCACGTCAAAACTTCAAAACCGTGCAAGGTTTGACAGGACAGTGTTGGAGCGGGCTCAAAAGTAAAATTGTGAGCTAGATCTCATTTGTTGAGCGGTGCTCCTTCACGTCAGGACGATGGGATGGAGCAGCAGGACTTCAGTTCAGTCCATGGCAGATTCTGACCAAGGACGAGACAGGCAGTAATGGCAGGGGTAAATTGGGAATTGCAAGCTGCGGGTCATTCATCCAACTCCGACCCGGTTTTAACGTGTTAACACAAATCCATACACGCCAGTATACGGTTACTTTTAGATTCAGTGAACGATCAGAAATAACAGCATCTCAAGTCATTTTACTTCCAAAAAGAATAGGAGAGAGTATTTTACTAAAACTTCTGCTAAGAGAGAGACTTTTATATCAGTAAGAAAATTACTAGAACTGCGAGCGCAACTACAATGTTACACGTACTGAACTGTTAACAGTCCACATTAAAAGGTATTTACACTGTATCACAAAAATTATCACCATCATCCTCAGACCTCAGGCAAATTATTGCATGAAGAAAGCAGCAATTCAGCTATCGTAATTCATAACTTGCCAACTTACCAATAAAAGCACTACACCATGGAGCGTTGTCACGAAACACGGAACATCACACCATCCAGAAACTGGGCTCATCTTCTTAGCATTTCACAAATAGAACAGCAGTTATATATATGGCCTACTTCTGAGGAGGCCAGAGAATGGTTGCTCCACTTAACCAGAACGTGGCATGGAAGGACAAGTTGCATCAGCTGCAACACCATTAGGTATATTGGATTCTTTTCAATCGGTCATTCTTGTGCAGCTCCCAAACCTTTATCTCATGGGCTTGGGGTATGAGTTGTGGGACACAAAGAAGCCAAAATCAGGATGATGGGTTTGCAGATACTGAAGCCAATTATCAGCAGTTTGCAGATAAGAACTCGCTTTTTGACATTCAAAACTTCCATCATGATTCCAAAATTGAACTTTGAACTTGTAGAAAGCAAGTCCAAAGGTAGGCAACTGCAGCTTCGGCGATGCTTTAACATCACGAGACTCCCGAACTGAAAAACTGTTAATGGGAAACCCATTCACACCTTTACCTGGTTTATTCGACATGACATCATGGTTGTTACCTTGTCAAAACACCATCAAACAAAGGGAACACCAGCCACATAACAAACATCAAGCACAAAGTACTCACTTGGTAATGGTGTAGAAAGCCAGTGATATGTTAGAAAGCAGGCTTCCAGATTTTGAAGCGTCGGACCCATTGGTATCCTATAAATTGGGTACCTTAACCACAGGAAAATATGGAGCATCATTACATTTATCATGTTTGAACGTACATCTACAACTTGGAAAAATCAACAGATTTCTTAAGACTTCTAGTATACCATGCCACAGAAATCCAGCTTGACGGTGATAGATCACAACTCCTATAAGTCTTCAGTGCTGGAAATTGAGATGCAAGAACTGAGATCTGTGCTAATAAGACGATTAGTTTGCTAATAACACGATTAGTTTGAACTGAGGGATCTTGACACAAAATATTTAACTCAGAAGTAAAAGGCTTGCCTTATCTGCTAAAGGTTCACGACCATACGGAAGCTCATGCTCCATGTATTGAAAGATTAGCTGACCAGGAGAGTGACTGATCTCACTCTCATCACTTGATGAGCCAGTGACACTTCCGTTACTCAAAGACAGTCTATTCAATACCTGGACATTTGAATCTGCAGTAGCCCGCTTGCTCCAAGCACCATGAACAACAGGTTTGGCTCTTCTCAAACTTCCAGACTCACTGCTATCATCACTACTTGCCTCCCTGGACGACTCAAGGTCACTCTCCTCACCTGGCCCCCTGATAGAAACAAGGGATAAAAAATGCATGAATGACGTTTGTTATGTCCTGTTCCCAGTATTGTGTAATTTGATTAGTCAGTTTATATTTTCAGTGTCTTCTGCAAGACGATGCTTGCACCAAAAGTCCATACCCTTATAAAACCCATCATAACGAAAGAAACTTCCATGAAATTGAAACCAACATTTGTTAGGAGATTCTCACCCGTTCTAAAAATTTTGTATTTGCAAACTACAAAGGCAAGGTTTTAAAGACTCATGGAAAGATAAAAGCACATAGCGCAGTTGCTGGACTATTCACTATAGAATTCTTGTTTGTAACTGTAGCACTTGAACTGAAGAAAGTAACATATAGTCACAATTTGTCCAACCCTATTATTTCAGGGAAATTATTTCTAATAAAACTACCTGATGTTTTCCTAGATAACAGTTTCTTAATGAAAGATCGAACAAAAATAAGTTACTACAGGCACACATGGTTTCTCCATAGTTTCTTGGAAGAGACATCTGTCCATAACCCAGTTACCAAATAGGGAATGGGAAAGGACTCAACATGCATGGTCTGCAAAGTTATTAGACCAACGATGATGGTACAGTTATCTGCATTAAGGCTATGGACTTTAAGGAGGATAAAAACAGAGAATAGAGAATAGCAATTAAAAGAGCTTTAGGGGAGTGGAATGAGATTATTAGGTCGAACATATAGCAAGAAACTTAAACGGCCATCAGGAATGTTATGCAAAAACAACATAGAACAAGCATTTACAGTTGTAACTTGAATCCAAATGACTATAATTTCTCATCTGCTATTGGAAAAGCTATCAAAAGCCACAAAACACTGTATAAGGATGGAAACAGCTATGACAATGTCATGATAAAGCAAAGCAGCATCTACCATCTATCAATAAAAATGGATCCCCTAATAAAAGAAATTTTGCACTGTAGAAACTTTGACATAAGGTTTTGGACAAAAGGAAATTTGCTAAATCTTGCAGAATATTTCTGACATCTTTTTGTGTTCAAAGTGATTGACACGCAAAAATACACACTTTTCTCAAACTTATATCTATGGACTTTTTGTGTGATCATTTTGTTCTTCTCATTCTTCCCTTAGAATGCATAAGTCACTTACTCCACGGGTTCAACACTATCACAAAAAACTTCTCAGCCCTGCTTTCTTGCAGGATAACATTCAACACGTAAACATTAAGAATTAAAAGAATCCCACAATTTCCCGACCAAGTTTATGTCTTTACAGGGGGGATCAAGTATCAAAGCAATACAGCTTTGACGGCATGATAACGTGCATATGAGATATAATCCTTCCCCAACAGACATTGAACTAGTTAGTGGTCAGTGGCAACATATACAAAGTAACAGAAACCAATAAATTACCTCTGCCTTGGAGGTGTTCTTGATGGGTCTATATATAGTTGGATGCCAGACAAGTATGGGCAATAATATTGCACCACAGAGTCTGTTCCATTCAACAAAATAGGAATCCCAGCTCCGTATGCGCTCCATTCTTTAAGGGACTCCCACAGATCCCCAAGAATGAAATATGGATGTGCATCATCCGGCTCTCGGGTTCTCCATCCCCTCACACTTGTCTGGAAATCAACAAAAGTTTACAACCAATAAGATTGTGATGCGGTGTAAACAATAAATTAGAGCATACATATACTCTCTTCCAGGAAACTGGAACAGCTTTTGGCATTTCAGACTTTAATGCAACCCAGCAATTATTGTGATTTGTGTCACTAATCAGAGTCATTTCGTCAATAGAGGCGACAACTGGAAGTTCAAACTCTTCGATGTGCTCCCCTCTAATGCTCGAGCCACAAAGGAAACAAAAGGCGCTTTGCCTCCAGCTTTCCATTAGCTTCTCTTCCAAGTTTCACTTTGTCGTTCGTATTAATCTTAAAGAAAGTCAACTGGATCAGAGTTGCAAATTCAGACCCTAGATGATGACAAGATTTGAAATTCCAGAATGCTTAGCAGACAAATTGCAGCTAATCTCGACTTCCAAGAAAATCAAATCTTCATTGATTGACCATGTTACTGATCACATTCCAAGATAGTAATATGTATTCAACCCAATACTATATCTAATATGAGGAAGAAAACCAAGGGGACAAAGAAAAAAGAAAGAAAGAAAGAAAAGCTCCAGTTTTTGTCCCTATGCACAAAATTCGATCAATCGACTCACCCTAGGCAAATACTGAGCCGGAACAGACAACGCCGTATGCTCGATGAATCGATCCAAATTGGATGCATCGCCATGAATACCATTCGTCTCGGCCGCGTTCGTATTACTACTAATCGACGATGTCGACGACGACGACGGAGCAGTGGCGCATTCTTCGTGATCCGTCCTCTTCTCCGCCGGAGTCCTCGAAATCGCCGGCTTAGGAACCCTTGGCTGAGGGGGCGCCTGCTGCTGCTGTTGCTGAAGCTTCCTCAACGGCGGGGGATTATAGAACCTGTTCTCGCCACGGCTGCGAGCGATCGAAACACCACCAGCACTCGACATTGTATTGGATTGGCAAGGTTTATGCGGTATCTAGGGTTTTAAGTGAATTAAAAACAAAAAGGGGTAGAGAGAGAGAGGTGTGTGAAGAATAGAAAATGGGGCAATTGTTGGGAAAAAAAGGTGATTGGGTCGTTAGTCAAATTAGGGAAATAATTGGGCTGGGAAGAGGGAAATTTTTTAATTCTGATGAGATGTGGCAAGAAGGGAAGGGACGAGGAGGGAGCGAAATTGGTTTGGTGCGCGGTGCGCCGAGAGGGATTTTTGTGTGTGTTTGGACCAAACGAAAACGGGAAGAGAAGGCTCGCGAGGATCTTTTTTCTTAATTTCTAGGGTAAAATCCACCATACGTCACTTAGTTTATTTTTTTGTTTTAATTAGGTATTTTACCTTCAAATCGTTTTAATGAGGTACCTTACCTCTCATCGTGTGTCCTATCTAAATACTTTTTGTTAATTTCATAGTTATGTCTAATGGAATTGCTTATATGGCGTTAAAAATATTAAAATAAATTATAAAATGACATTTATGGTCCTTTAATTTTTTTTTTATCAACAATTATAAACCTTAGCATTTTAAATATAACCCTTACGCAGTCTCTACTTCCTCCACTTCATCGCCGCCACCGCCGCCGCTCGCTCCTCACTCGTCGCCGCCATTGCCACCGCCACCACTTGCTACTCGCTTTTCACTCGCCTTTGGTGCTCATGCTTCTTTACTTACTCATTGCTGGTGCTCACTCATCGCTTTTCATTCGCAGCCACTAGTGCTTGCTCCTTACTACTCACCATCGCTCTTCTCCTCATTCCTCACTCATCGTCACCCTTCTTTCCTTGTTTCTCACTCGCTGCTGCTCTCACTTCTGACTTGCTGCCACTTCTAGTGCCTCGTACAGTTTTTTGATTTTTCAAATTCGATATCAACACCTTTGATTCATTATCGATTCTAGTGATTTTGGGGTCACAAAAAAGCAACGGAGATGAATAGCGGTGGGTTTTGTGAGATATTTTTGGGGTTTTGGGCACAATCAGGTTTTCGGGCTAAGGGATTCGAGTCACTTTATGGGCGGTGGTGCTGAAAAATCACAGCTAGATGGAGGCGAAAGAGAATTAGAGATTTCATAATTGTCTTCGGAGATGGTTGGGTGGTCAACTGAAGGCTGACCAACGGTGGGCTTGGTGGCTAGAAGGTGGTCAGCGATTAGGCTGATGGCAGGAAGATGGTCAACGGCTGGGCTGGTAAAATTGATTTGAGTAGAAGTTTAAGGGGATTAGAATTAATGATTGAAACAGTTTGAGGACTAAAGTTTACATTTTACATTTATTTTAAGGTTATTTAATGCCTAGTCAGCATTTTCCATTCAATTTAACTGAAAAATTAACGGAAAGTAGTTGAACGGGACACGTAATAGAAGAAAAAGTACCTCGCTATGACAATTTGAAGGTAGGGTACCCAATTAGAATAAAAAAAATAAGTTAGGTGACCTCCAGTAGATTTTGCCCTTAATTTCTAGATCGGTACAATTCTTGCCAACCATATGCTTCCATTTTGGCCCAATGGATGAGGAAGAAGCCCAAAATTTTTGGGTCACAATAGCTGGGTAACATTTTACAATTTAGGGGTGAAAGTAGGGTCCAAATTTTGGGTTCAGGTCAAAATCTGACCCGAATTAAACATACTACTCTCTTGTCTCCATAGACCCTAAACCCGACCCAAATTACACCACAACATGCATTGACCCAAACCCGAATTAATTGGGTTAGAGCTAAACGAAATCGGGTCAACAAGGGATAACTAATTAAACATACAGTTTTGGCATAGGGGTGTAAACGAGCCGAACCGAGCTCGAACAGGCTAGGCTCGAGTTCGGCTTGTTTCATATTGGAGTAGGCTCAAGCTCGAGCTCGAGCTCGATGAGCTTTATAAACAAGGTTCGAGCTTGACTCGTAGTAGGCTCGAGCTTTATAAACAAAGTTCGAGCTCAGCTCGTAGTAGGCTCGAGCTCGATTCGCTAGCTTGAGAGGCTCGATGTACTTGGTTCATGAGCTTGAATAGTGGAGCTTGGTTCGAGCTTGAAAAGCATAGTTGAGCTCATTAACAAGCTTGATTTGAATTACCTAATTGCACTTGACAAAATAACATAAAACCTATATGATCAAGGTGCATCTCATCAAGCACATAACTAAGGACATTTATCCGAGTTCAAAATAAGTTATACAAACTTTAAACAACTGAGCTCATGAAATATTTAGAAATAACAAATTATAAAAGTTTGTCTCAAAGGTTCATTACTTTACATCCAGACAAACAACAAGAGCAAAAGATCATGAAATGTGCATCACCACCATTAACCATTCTTGAAGCCTTAAAGTGAACTCACAAAATTTGCTAAGAACCATTTCCTAAGAAATTTGCTTCTTTTGGTGGCAGTAGTTTCACTCCAAGCTACAAAAATAAACATAGCCATGAGTAGCATCATTAAACTTCGAAAATTGTGAGGATACTAACGACAACATCACTCATCCAAATATAAATCAATAAAATGTAATAGCCAGGAATAGAAAGAGTGGATTGTTAATGAAATACCCCAATAGACAATTATATTTATGATTCTAGTGAAAAACAATCACTAGTATAATAGGGAGGATGTTTCCTTATGATACAAGACCCTGTATAATGGTGTAGAATGTAAAGAAATATTGGCAAGTGGCAATTGAAAGATAACAAAACTGAACTAAAAACTTTGGGAAAGAATTCCCAAAAAAATGGTTATTAACGGTATGATCTGTAGGGCTTTGCAAAAGAAACTCAGTATCAAACTTCTTTTTCTCTCATTTTCTTTTCACTATCCATTAAAGAGAAAACACAGCACCTCCACATTTCCCACAAACATCTTAAATCCCTGCACTTTACCTAATGTCATTTTTATATGACATATTTAGAGAGCTAAGGAATATTCAAGTGCATCATTCTCAGTTGTTCTTTGCTTAAACTTGTTTCATTGAAGTCCACTTCAACTCAAACTATGGACTGGATTACATGCAGTAACTTCAAAATTATGCAACAAATTTAGAATTATACACTATAAAGCATATAAGTTACAAATGTCATGATAAATCACACAAGAAACATACCTAGAAAACATATTGTCATATCTTAGATTGGTAGGTTGATTATCACTGGTTGCTTCACTCCTTGAAAAAATTGTAAGAGTTTAAAACATTTCAAAACAAGTTAACTATAGATCAGTAAGCTTTATATAACTAAAAAATAGTTCAAATACTTACTTTGTTTCTTTTCTTTACACCGTGGAGGTTTCTAAGTCAATCCTCTACACAAAGTAATGCTCGAACGGTCTCAGTTGAAAGTGATGCACGATATGAATCAATCACTCAACTTCCCGCACTAAATGTAGCCTCAGAAGCAACTGTAGTCACTGGGATTGCCAAAATATCACATTCCATCTTCGACAAAACATGATATTTGGTTTGATTTCCTTTCCACCACTCCAACACGTTAAAACGCATCATCTGACCCTTCTGCACAGATATGACACCCATCTGTAAAATACATATCCAGATTAGTTTTTTGGGGCTGCACTGTCTCCACTTGCTTCACATACTCTTTAAGTTCCCTAAAGCCTGAACTCGAAGAAACAGAGGTCATAAAAGACTTAGAAGATCTAACTGCTACACTTTCTTGATCATTCACCTTATGCATTTCTACATACTCATTGTAAAGTTCTTGTAAAACAGTCTTCACCTTTTCAATATTAGATTATGCCTTTGTTTGGGTGTATATCTTAGGAAAACAATAATCCACAGTCTTCATTTTCACTTTAAGGTCCAAAATGGCAGTAATAACAATTATCATGTTGCACTCTCCTAAATATTTATCGAACTTCTTCTTCATCTGGGTAACCATACCCTTTACAAAGGAATTCTCATCATTAGCCCGGGCATCCTGCAGTTGTTTCACCTTATAGACCTCACAAAGAAATAGGTTTGATGTTAGATAGTGACTTCCAGATATGATGTTTGTCACATTGGATAACACTTCCAGGATTTCTAAAATAACCTCAACCTTGTCCCAATCCTCTTTCATTGGGCATGAACTATAATGAGGTTCCTTTATTTGGAATATTATAAACACATCCTTAAACTTATAAGCACAAGCCAGCATCTCATATGTTGAATTCCAACGAGTCTCACAATCAAGAATGAGCTTTCGTGCTGCCAACTGCAACTGCAACTGCTGAACAATTTCATAGAATGTTTTCAATCGGGTTTCACTATGATTGATGAAAGAAACAGATTCTCTTACATCTTGAATTGCAAATTTAATCTCTGATAACCCATCTTGGACAATAAGATTCAAAATATGCACACAATACCGTGCATAAAAAAATTTCCTTCCACACAGTAACTTTTTATTCACTTCAAAAAATTTCCCTCAAATTGTTGATTGCAGAATCATTTGCTGAAGCATTATCAACTGAAATGCTATAAACTTTGTTCTCGATACCCCACTCCTTCAAACACTTATAAATAGCATATGAAATAACGTCACCGATATGTAGAGGAGGAATATGAACAAAGTTCAACACCCACCTATTCAGTCGCCATTCAGAGTTGACAAAATGAGCAGTGATGACCATATATCCAATTTTCTAACTTTTTGATTTCCACAAGTCTGTTGTGAAGCTAATCTTTGAAACATTTCTTAACATGACCTTCACTTGCTTCTTTTCATGCTCATATACATTCATGCAATTAGTTTTTAAAGTAGCACAGGCAATTATTTCAAATTGGGGGATGACAACTTTCATCATGAAATTAAACCCTTCCTCATCCACAATTTAGAAGGATGTTCATGCATTAACACCCAATGACAAATGGCTTCCCTCATCTTCATGGGATTATATTTTCCGTCTACTATAGCCAGTGCAAAGGCTGGAAGGTTAGCACTAACAGTTGTATCACTGAGCTGAAAGTTAAGGAGTTGTTGTTTCTTTAAATGCAACTTCCTTTTAAGACAACTATTCATATGCTTGGCAAGATGGGAAGTTGTTCCACTCTTTTGCCAAGAGAAAGATGCACTATAGTAATTGCATTTGACCGATGTCATTCCTTTCACATCTGTAGATTTTGTAAATGATGCCAAAATTTTAGATCGTGGAGCTCTACTCTTTTTTTTCAAGTGCTCCACTAGGACCTTCACCGCCCTCCTCTTGTTCTTTATTTTCAGTTCCAACTTTTCCTTCTTCCAATTCAGGAATATCCCTCACTTCCTGTACCATAACTTGATCTTTATCAATATTTGTATGAATAAGATCATCTTCTGATGTTGGAATAGTGTTTGACTCTTTAACAGAAGGAAACTGACTAGTTGAGGAAGACATTGCTTAAAAACAAAAGCTAGTGTCAACAGCAAGTCACTTAGAATATGCATAAGCTAAGCACAAAATTAAAACTCTAGACAATCTACAAATCCGGGCACTCTATCATTAACAGGACAGAGAAATGAAAAAAAAAAGCCAAGAATACACGAAAAAAAACACCCAGAAAACTTGAACCAATTATTTTTTGCAGCTTGTGCTATAGTTCATCTTTTTTATTGTCAGAGTTAGCTTTTAGTTGCTTGTAACAGATTTTTTTCTCATACATAAGTTTCTTCTGATGGTACTAGAGAGTTGCTTCTAAAAGGGTTAAAAATTTTAAGATAATACATTAGGCAGTTGCTTTATGTTGGTTCATATGGCCAGCCTTAACCAATTGGTGTTTAGACTTATTTAGCTGATTGTAATATCGGATCTAATAAATGCATTCCATTTTTTTCAATTTTAAAGTGGATATAATTCCTAATGTGTTGCTCTCCCCTCCCTCTACCTCGAAAAAATTATTGATTTTCCATAAAGCAATTTGCAAGGAGCCTGAAAGGTCAAAGGTATGCTTCTAAGTCTTTTTTTTTTCTTCGCTTTATTTGTTGAATTTGTACTTTAATAACAATGCAATATCATGAGTGTCCATTTGATTAGTTTTACATAATAAGATTTCTGCTTAACTCTAACTCTGGTCTAAAGTAAATTTTTTAGGATTTTTGGGACCTATTCTATTTACAGAATGTAAAGGTTTTAATGAATAGAAAACTTTATGTTTTGGAAGTTAGAAGGGAGAATATTCATTAAATTTTTTTTAATTGGTTATCCCTTTTTCTTTAGTGTATTCTTGGTGTTTTTTTTTTCATTTATTTTGTGGCTGTATGCTGAAAGGTCACTTTGCAGGCATAGAGTTGAGCTCTGCATAAAACTAGCTTACTCATTTAAAGACCTTTAATCTGTTGTACTATAAGCAAACAGGATTTAAACATTATGCTTTGCCGTATTAGCTATAAAATTATTCCAGTTATGAAATTAAACATTCTGCATTATAAACCAAACAAAAGAGCAAATACAAGAAAAACAACTGTGAAATTATTCCAGTTATGAAATGATACGAAATCATCATAATTTTAGAAATAAAACACATCTACTAACCAATAAGGCAAGAACCGTATGAATCAAAGTATTAGACAAGAGCTGGGTTGTTGGGGCGAATTTCAAGTGGCTGCTGGTGGGGGCAACGCTTGTGCGACTGAGATAGGAGAGGTTCGACAGAGAGAATGCTTGACGGTGTGACGACGGCACGATAGAGGGAAGGCTTGACGATGTGACAGACAGACGATGGAGAGAAGGCTCAGGCTCGATGGCCCGACGATAGACGACGCGATGGTGAGAAGACTCGAGTTGCAATGGTGATATGGTTAGAAGGGCCAAGATGGTGATAGTCGGCGGACGCAGCAACCGACGGTGGGGCAGCGACAGATGGGCTGCACAGGCAACAGCGAGGCTGCAGACGAGATTGAGGCAAAGGTGAGTCACAGCTTGTGAGGGTGGGGCTGTGAGGAACAGGGTGGGTGAGGGCCGTGAGGCGAGACTTTGAACTTTGAATTGAGGCAGTAGAGAATCTAGGGATTTTAGGATTTTAGGATATATGTTTTTTTTTAATAAATAAATTATATTATATAAATATTATACCAGGCTCGTTAAGCCCAATAAGAGTTCAAGCAGAGCATATTTGGGTTCGAGCTCAATTTGTTAAGGATTTAAACCTAAAATATGGCTCAATTTCAGGCTCGAAAGTTGTTAGACTCGATTCAAAAATGAAAAAAATGAGCTCGAGCTCGAACTATTCGATAAGGCTCGATTCATTTTACACCCTTATTTCGGTAAGGGCAAGAGGAGAAACCTTCACTTGGAAACCTAGTTTCGGTAGGGACAAGAGGGGGAAGGACATCACAACGGAGTTCAATGGCAAATGAAGTCGTAGAGGATGTTAATGGCAGATGAGGTCTTAGAGGAGGTCGATGGCACCTGTTGTCGGTTAACATCGAGGCAAGTCATAGGACAAGGAAAGACAAAGTGACAACGAATGTTGCAAAGGAGGTCAACGGCACCGGTGACCAAACAATGAGGCAAGACAACTAGGTGACACTGCTTCAGATGACCTCTGCTAGTGGTGAAGACGGGGTGAAATGGACGACAGTAGTCATGGTAGTAGTTATGACTTCGGCAAAAGGGAAGTGGAATTTGGGAATTAGAGTTGATAGTGAAGTTTGGGAGATTGAGTGTGTGAGGCGCAAGGTTAAAGAGGTTAGTAAGTCTAGATCAAGAAGGGGTAGATTCACTAGGCTGAGGTTTAAAATGTGTCTCTAGTATATAGTTAGGGTCAGACGACTAAGTGGGGTCGGAACGTGAACCAAACCACTTTGAAACATCTTATTCAAGTCGGATCAATTCGTGTTATTTTATACTAAATTGTCTATTAAACCCAACCATAACCCGTTTTTTTTTATATCAAGTTCGGGTTGGTAATTAGGTTTCAAGTTTTAGTTTTACCCTTATTCGCGCACATACACACTACAATGGTAAAGGACATCATGGGTAGGTATGACTATGAATTGAAATACCATGGTAAACAATGGTTAACCGTTTGATGCCTAATCACATAATCATTCTATTTTAGGCTGCTGCTCCCACTCTTACTATTAACTATCACTTCTACTCTTATTTTTAAAATACTTTTACTTACTTAAATTTTAAAAAGTGACATTTTTTCATTCTCGCTTTCGAGACTCTTTATGTGACTTGGCTTATTATAGGTATACGGTACATAACAAACATATTTGTTATATTTTTTTTGTTATTTTAGCACATGGTATATAATGATCTTTTACATACTGATAACCTTTCCGCACATTCTTTTTACATTTTGCCGTGGTATATATATTAGAAAAAAATGAATTTTTGTTCTACTTTAAATCATATACATCAATGTGGTGTAGATATATAAAATGATAAAAAAATATATAATTAATATACATATTATAACTTAAATATTGTTGTTACTTTATTTATTTTAAGAACAAAATTCAATCATTAATGTTAATATAATTGAAATTTTAGAAATTATTGTGATTCTTTTCTTTTATTTTTATCTTCCATTTCTTTATTGGAAACCAAAATTCCAAAACATTAAATGAGTATGTTGCTTTTGTAGAACAAACATAGACAGAAGTATTAGACTTTGAGTCACCAAGCAACTCAATATAGTATTAGAAAATGTATTAGTATTATTGGAGTACAATTTCTCTTTTTATTTTTTCTTATTTATTAGTAGATTAAAACTCTCTCTATCCAAAACTAATGCATTGTATACTATTTTAGGTATTCTAAAATCTTTGCAACATTTTTAAATTTAGTAAATTATTGTACCATACTATTTTTCAAATTATCATTTCAATATCCATTTTTCCAACTTTCTATATTTACGTGCATAACGTTAAAGGTAAACGTAGGAATAACACATAAACTTGTATGTATGTATATATGTATGTATGTATATTTACATTCTAAATTTTTCCTTACTTTTTCAAGGGACTCATCATGTTTTCATGAAGAAATAATACTTGGAGAACCTTTTATAACCCCTATCAGACATTACGAGATCCTTTTTAAGGAATTATTTCTAAAGCCTTGGGAAAAGAAATCTGTTTGAATTTATTCACAAGCCAAAAGTTAGATCAATTAACCTCCTTATAGGTGCATTAGTTTATCATGTTGATAATCTAATTGACTATAAGAAAAAACACATAAGTATTTTAAGGAGGAAACCTTTTTAAAAAAACTCACAAAACAATTGTGACCACCAAATGTGCAAGTCAAATAAAAGCACTACAACAAGAAATTGAGAATACAAATTGTTCGGATTTACCCAATGTTTTTTCCGATAGAAAATGACATGTTGTACATTTGCCTTATGAAAAACAACTTTGGTTGAAAGATAAATTCTAACAAAAGCACGACAAATTTAAATAAATCATGATTTAGAAACTCATTGTCAAAAAGAGATTCAAGAACTTTTAGATTAAAAAAAATATTAGGCCAAGTAAATCTCTGTGGAGTTGTTTTGTATTTTACATCAACAAAAAAGTTGAACAAAAAAGGAGAACCCCAAGCTTAGTAATAAATTACAAATCACTTAATAATGCATTAAAATACATTAGGTATCCAATATCTAATAAAAATATTTATTATAAAGGCTTCATAATGCCAATATTTTCTCTAAATTTAAACTAAAATTTGGATTTTGGCAAATCCATATAAAAGAATAAGACTATTTGTATGGTATGTCTAAGAGCAATGGTGTTAAAAACCTTAGGTATGGGGCAATACCCACCCTTTGATTATACAAATTTAAAAGTTAAAACTTTGTTGCTAACTAGTATCAAGACAAAACCTTCTTCTTGTTTCCTTTTTTTTTTTTTATAACATAATGCTAGAAAATTACATATTGAAATGTGAGGTTAGGAGGAAGAAAGACCTGGATGAGCAACAAATAAATAAGGATAGGAAGAAGTCTCGGCTATGACATGTAATATTTCTATCATGTGATATTTATTAATCCATTACTGATGGTTTTGTCCATTTATAAATTTAAACAACTAGCTTGGTAGTACAACTTTTTATCCAAACTAAATTGAGACTCATACTTCATTGCGAGGTGATCAATGAAGATACAAATATTTTTATATTGTTTATATTTGTAAAGGAAAAAGTACTAAAAAAGTTATGAATTCAAAAATAAGTTATGATCTAATAGTCAAATTACCTAGGGTTTTAGGCTGGACGGTGGAGACACTTGATTGTCGGCTAGACCTAGTCATATGCATACAAAAGATATGAAAAAGAACATTAGGAGGCCCCTTGGGTGTGTCTTTAGAGAGGCTCCACCGACGCTTAAGTCAATATAGTCGTAGTGCAAAAACCTTAGGAGAAAGTGTGGGAGATACTCCTTATATATATAGCCAGTTGGTGGAATTAGTAGACTTATGCCCTTGTTTCTAAGCCTAGTAGGCTTCATTGGGCCTTTATTTATTAGTTAGGCCTAAGGCCTGATAACCTGGTAATGGTTGGGTCTAATTCAGGTTTTAGCTACCAAAAAACTCTTCCCTCCTAGTGAATGCAGGGTCAAAAAGGGTCATCACATTTTGATTTTCATATGTGGAGAATACCCCCTTAGAGGAATTTGTTTAGACAATCATATTCATTTTTTTCTCTAGTAAGATGCTAATGTTGCAATTGGTTGAGTCGTTTATAAAAAGCATTAGGGCTTCCAAGGACTCAGATGTTCTCTATTTTATAGACCAAATCAATGATGCTTAACTGGTTAGCCCTATTGGCCAAAATAACCCTTTGCAATAAGGTTAATGTTTTTCAGAAAATCATCCTCAAAGGAATAAAAGATTATTACCTTTTATAAGTTTCAACTTCGAAAATCAGGCCTCTATAGTCCCTCAGGCTTAGACCTCAATGGGTTCGGAAGAACTGATGATACTTAACACTTTATCAAGTATTCCTCTAATGGGTCAAGGCCTATGTAGGCAGATTTTAACAAATGCATGACCTCTTTAATGGTCCCTATGTGTCATTGATTGACTTACTCATAAGGGACTCACATAGAGGTTACAACCTTAGACCTATTAGTGCAACCAAGGTTTCAACTTCCATGGAGTAAAGAACTTGAGATATAGTTATAGTCATCTTTTCGGGTTTAGACTCGGTTTTTTTCGGGTTTAGGTTAGGTCAATTTCACATTTGGGTTATTTCAGGTTTGAGCCAATTCGGGTTCAGTCCAATTTGGGTTTGGGTTATTCAAGTTTCTTTAATTGGGTTCGGGTGCAAGTCAGGTAAGGTACAAACCTGGTTCAGGTCATTGATTTTCTGGTCAAGTCAGGTCAGTTTGAGTGGGTCGATCTTGGTTTTCGAGTCGGGTCAAATTTTGCCACATTTAATCCTATATCTATCTAAGGCTTTGGTAGGTAATCGTGACCGTCTTATGTTTGAAGCCTTGGAGAAAGGAAGGCATCCTTTTATCAAGGTTTGACAAAATATGCTTATTTTTAGTCTTGTGTATAACATTGTTTGCTTCTATGTAGCCTCTTTGGGCTACTTTTTTGGTGTGGATTCATTACACCCTACTATCCTTTTATGGGTACAATGCATCTTTTAAGAGTCTTCCTTTTGTAAGAATAGTCAATTTCATTTGGCCAAAAGGCTTTGAGCATGTTTGATTATCAAAAGCTTTCTAAGCTCTTGTTAAAAATCTTTAAGAAGTCTTTCAACCTTCTTGCTCAGCTTTGTTTCTGCTTGGTCCATGAGGCCCCATAGTTAATGAGTTCTTCTAAATATTAGTACCTCTAATGTGCTTATGAAGGCTCGTGGCTCTTATGGTCCTTAGCATTGCCTGACAGATAGGGGCTTGTCATGCACAAAGTCTTTAATGTTAGCTTTTTTTTATAAGGATTAAGGGAAATCTTTTTGAAGCTCTTCTTGGATCTTTCTCTGTGCTAATAGCTTTTTTAGGTTTTCTTCCTGTAAAATCATCTTTCATAACAAAAATAATCTTCTTGAATTTGTAGTTTTATTTGACTTTTTTATGGTATATGGCTATTAGGTAGCAACTCTCACATCCTTTCATGCATCGGGATTTAGTCATTGGGTTCTGCATCATTTCTTGCTTTTTGTAAGATTCTTTGTCCCTTGTTCTTTCTTTGAGGTTATTTAGCCTTTTTCTTGTACTGTTGTTTCAACCTTATCTGGTACTTTTATTTGGTTTTATTATCTCTACTTTAGTGAAGATGGATCATTATTACCAACTACTTTATGGGTCTTCTAGAGTAAGGGGCCTCATTTTAGGAGATTTGGCTTTAAAATCTTATCGAAACACTTATCAGCCTACTCTTGTTTACTTGTTGATGTTGTTTATATTGCTTGAAAGATATCATATAAGGATGTCTCATATATGAGAAATTCATTTTTCTTGTTAGAATCTTCTTCCTTTTTTTATGTAAAAATTATCCTTTTGTGATTGTCTTATGTTTGAGTGGCCTCAAGATTGGGCTCTATGTAGTCGACCCTCATGTTCGTTAGACTTAGTTGTATCTCCATGTTTTTTTCTGAGGGCTTTAAGGGTTATTTTGCTTTGTTTGCTTTGTCTCTACTTCATGAGCCATTGTTAGGCTTCTAAGATAACTCGTCATTTTTATAGTCTTTCGTTTACCAAATTTTATCTTTCTTTAAGTGGCCCATTTCCAACTCATTGGCCCTCGATTTCTATATGTGAGTCTATTTGAATTGTAGGATTTTTCAATCTTTGGGTTTGTAGCTCAAACCTTTTAGGGTCCATTATGTCTGGACCTTGTGTTTCTAACTTAAACCTATAAATGCCTTAGGACACTTAAGGTTTTGTCATTCCTACTCTAGAGGTTTAAGTTAGATTTCGGGGGCCATGTTGGCCTTGTTTGGTTTTGCCTTATTTGGTTATTTTTGGGCTCGTAGTCTTTGGTGACCTTAGGCATGATATAATTGCTTAAAATTCCTAACTTAAACCTTTTAGTCTTTTGTGCTTGTTAGGCCTCGTAGAGCCTCATGGGGATTGTTGTCCCCCTCGTAGAGATTTAAGTTAGGTGTTGTATAAGTCTCGGCTTCTGCTGTTTATGGTTCATAACCTTAACATCCATCTTCTCTTTTGATTTTTATCATTTGGAGCTTAAAGCCCAAGTGCCGTTCTTCCCTTCTTATTGTATTGGTGTCATTTAAGGCCTTTAGCTTATTATCCGATTAGCTTCTCTTTTTATCATGTGGCCTTGTTCAGGGCCTCTAAGTGTTAGGCTTTTAGCCTTCTTAGGGTTAACCTCTTTCTATCTTTATCTTGCCTTATCCAAGGCCTCTGGCTGTTAGGCTTTTAGCTTTTATAAGGTTAGCCTCTATAGGGTTAACCTTCCTTTGTCTTCATGTGGCCTCGTTCAAAGCCTTTAGTTGTTAAGCTTTTAGCCTTTGTAAGGTTAGCCTCCATTTATCTTTGTGTGGCCTCATTCATGGCCTCTAGCTGTTACGCTTTTAGCATTTATAAAGTTAGCCTCCTTTCTAATCGTAAGGCCTCGTGAAGAATCTTTGGCTATTGGCTTTTAGCTTTTGTCAAGTCAATCTCATTTTCTATTTAGGGCTCATAGCTAGCCTCCTTTTTCAATTTTCTTTTTCTATTTAGGGCTCATACTCCAAGGGCTAGTCTTCTTTCCTCAATTTTTTTTATTTAGGGCTTGTACTTTAGCCTTTGTGTAGATGACAACAAGTTTTATTAATCAATCAGTGGGGAAGAATTTTGACACAACAGTAAGGATGCAGCTTGTAAAAGTTGAGGTAATGAAATAGTTAACTGAGCCCTTGGCTTCAATTGCAGATGGGTATAACCAGGACATTGTGTTTGAAGGTATTGATAGTTCCTTGGCTTCACACTGATCCCGTGTTTCATCATAATATCATTTGCTTCATTTATTTGATGCAGCTGAGGTGTCTGAAACTGAGCATGTACTTGTAGCTTCACCTGCTACTGTTGGAATAACTGTTGTTTTGCAATATACTGGTGGTGCTGATATTATTGTTTGATCTATGGTGACTATAGCATAAGTTGGTCTCGCGGCTATTTCAGATGCTGATACTGAAGCATGCTGATATTTGGTTGAGAATTTATGTTAGGTTGCAGGACATTAACCCTCCATTGCGAAGGAAAAGTATTGAATTTTGCCTACCGGGGACCATTGATAGGATTATGTAATAAATCAAGGAAAACCTGCAGCATTGAACACATGTCAAAATTTTCTTAACCCGAATCCAAATCGGGGCCAGATTACAGTTGACCTAATACTACTTGTTGGGTGTTTAAAGCCTTAAAAAAAGAAAACACAAAAATCATGTTACAAGTTTTCCACATTACTCTGTTGTATTGTTGATATAGTACCTTGCAAGTTTATTAACTATAACTGAAAATTCATCTAATCATCATGTGAGTGTGCTTGATTAACTAAGACTTTGGTTGTTCGAGGGAAGTTGTGTTATATAAGTGGTCATCCTTTACTCAAAGGAATCATATGATGAATTGTATCGCATATCTCAAATGTGTTACCTCATAGTATTTCAATATGCGTCAGAACACATATATCAAGTGATGGTCACAATCAGGTGTATATCAAGTGATGATTATGTTTACACATAGGGAATGAAATCACATTACTAAAAAAAATGTTATTTGTACCTTGAGGGGTTATGTATAAATTCTCCCTACCATTGTTGTGTTGATGTTGAGATGGCATAGCCCAATGACCTAAACTTTTCATGTCCCCACTCGTGCATGTAGAAGTTTTCTTAAGCTATTTGAGTATAAAGCTTTATAGTTATGCTATGACGAGCTCTAGAACCTTGCATATGTTAGATAAAACATCTTTGTACAAAAAATTGGTTAATATGATTAGTAAATTTTGCCAAATGGTGAGCTCACAATTTAGCTCAGCAACAAGTCAAAGCAGTATTATGCTTCTACAAATATATATTATGAAAATCCACTTCCATAAAAGCTACACATGTAATTGACATAGTTGTATCCATGTATGGAAAAAAATATCAACAATATTTTCCTATGAAAAATTTTTAGGTACTAACCTCATTCTGTAGAGAATCTAAGTAAGTGATTCTCAGGCAATGCTTGTTAATGTGAATAGAAATCCTCTTTGCGTATCATTAAATCCTTTTTTCCAAATGGATTTTTTTTCGCTTTTAGGTCTTCAATGTGTGGTCTTGTTCACTCGCCCTTGTCTTGGATCCAATTCAAGTTTAAGCACACCGTCATTATCATTTCTAGGCCTCATACATTTCATATGCACATCAGGAATGACCAATCTTTTGTCCTTCAGAATGGTACATTTTTCTTCATGATATGGCTATCGTATCCCCCACCATTAGCAAGGGCAAGGTCGTTTGCTACTAGTGGTTCATTATTTTATTTGAAAGTTTTATTTATTTATTTATTGTGCATGTTCTTCCAAGTGGGTGTTAATAAAAATATGAAGCAAAAGCATACTCAAGCTTTTAATCAAGCTACAGACATATATGCATGTTTCACAAAGCATTTTCATGCTCCATGAGATACCATAGTAATGATGCATTTTGCTTGCAAATCTTTTCCCTCAAAAGGCTCATAACAATGTATCATGGTAGTAAATCATGCTTAGTTCATACTCTATAGGAATAGGTCTACTAACATTTCCACATGCATTTACGCATTCATAATGGCATTTAATTTCTTAAACAAGACATATGTGCACCAATACTTCATCATTTCAGGTAAACAACTGTATTAAATTTACTTGGTACCCTTAAGAATATGATGATTTTCGAATGGCTGCCTTGAGTATCTAAGTGACAGTGAAGGATAAAACATGTTTTTCTTGGGCAATTATGTGGCTTAAGCAATGTTGGTCCAATCCTTGTCGCCTCCTTTTTTGCAAGGCATCTTCACGTGGCCAGCAATTAGCCATCATGTGACAATATAATGATTTTTTGTTTATTATGATTATTATTATATATATTTTTTTGTTCGCCATAGGGCCTTGTGGTCCATTATTTTGTAAACCAAATTTTTTGGTGTTATTCATTCACGAACTCAATGCTAGAGATATCTTCGCCGTAATCATAGTAGGACTAACCCGGCCGGTGCACGATGCTCTATCTCCATGAAAAATGCCAGGAACTGGTAAATGGATCTAAACATGGCTTATCTTGAATAAGCTTTGCTCTTGTTGATTTGAATGAAGCAGCTGAACAAATAATTCTCACCCGCCAACCCAAGGCAATCTAGTCTCTCTAACGGAAGGAGGAGATGCAATAGATATTGCTACACTGGCATCAAAGTGGTCAATGGTGAAACAAGTTGTCGGGTTGATCCAGTCGATGAAGGACAGGTTGATGCCTTGGCTTTAGCCATTGCCATGAAGCTCGGTAACGATGCTGCTAATGTCACACTGGTCAGAAGTAATCTAGTTCAGTGGTCATATGGGTAATTGGCCCATGCTAGCATAAGCGAAGTTATGCATGAGAGGGGTCGACGATGGAGTAGGGCTCCTCTATTGAATCTACTTGGGTTTCTTAAAGATTTGATGTTTTCTTTAGAAGCCAAGCCTTAAAGTTGCCACCAAGAAGGCGCCGATATAACCTTTTCATCCAAGTCTTACCGATTAATAAGAATTCCTGTCAATCAAAAGCCGTTAAACATGGCCAGCCCATATCCAGCAAAATTTTGACTAGAATTAAAATTAAATAAGGCTTGAAATGTGGCCAATTTGGTTTCAATAATGGTAATAATGGGATGGGAGCTAGATTTAGATTCACCATATATATGATGGAATCGACACTTCTATGCAAATCCCAGATCTGTGCCTTAGCTCGCTCACTATCTACTTGACCATGATGTTGTTTTGCATCATCAGACTGATGAAGATAACGTTGGATTTCCACCATTTTAAAACTATTGTAAAGGGTGTTACAATAATGATTGAATGTCTTGTTTGTTCCTACAGATAATGCCATTTGGTAGTCAAATTACCTAGGATTTTAGGCCAGATGGTGAAGACCCTTGATCGTCGACTAGTTTCGGTCACCTGTGTACAAAGACATAAAAAATAGGCATTATAACAGCCCCTTGGATGTGTCCCGGGGGAGGCACCTCTGATGCTCAAGTCAATATAGTTATACTGTAAAAATCCTAAAAGAAAATAAGGGAGATACTCCATGTATATATAGCCAATAGGTGGACTTAGTAGGCATATGCACTAGTTTCTAAGCCTAGTAGGCTTTATTGGGCCTCTATTTATTAGTTAGGTCTGGGGCCCGATAACCCGGTAATGACTTGGTCTAATTTGGGTCTTAGCTACCATGATCAATTTAAAAGATCTAAAAGAAATTGAAATACCTGAATGGTGTTAGCAACAAGTTTGGTAAATAGAAAACATAAGGCATAAGGAATATAATGAATTTGGGATTTTAGGGAAAATAGGGGCATTTAAGTGTAACTCATAAAGATTCAGGGATTTAAAACACAAAAACCAAAAATTTGGGACAAAGTGGTAAAAATGCAAACCTTCGAAGTTTAAGGACCAAAAGATATCACCATAGATAAATGCAGTACCAATTGTGTACAAAAAAAAAAAAGCTTGGACAAAGTGCAAAAAAAGCCTACTTTCAAGGTATGATGACCAAAAGACATCATCACAAACAAATAGAGAACAAATTTTATAGTTTACCATTTTCTTAGACCCCAGAAAAAGCAATTTGGGCAAGTAACAAAAAGCTTAATATTGTACTAAGGCCGCATTATTCTCAACCTTTACATATTTAGTTAATAAAATTTATAGTATATACAATATACTAAGGGATGGGCTGCACCCACATTTCACTACATATTTTATTAGGCACATGTTAGTTATAGTTTTAAATATATTTATGTTGGCATCTGTAGTTATTTGATAGATCATTGAAGGCCTTCACGATAATAGAGTGGTGGCAATGAATAAGTGTAGGTATAATTGTATTAAAACATAAAAAGTTTATTTTAAAAATCTTATAATCATTTTATTCATATAGGGTGTTTATGAATCTTAGTTCCTAATTAAGAAAAATTGATACCATTAATTGGAAATTCAAATGCACAAATGCCATCAACTTTAAAAAAAACTATATAGGAGCTTTTTAAAATTTAAATTATATGGAAATCTCATTTCACTATTAATTTTATTTTATATCCTGAATTGAGAATTAAGATTTATAATTGCTTTAAAATTTTAAAAAACTCTTATAACTTGATTCCTAATTAAACTCCATATTTTTCATCAGCCATCAGTGAAACAGAACCAAATAATTCAAAATTGGAAGGCAAATGTGCCTGGAATGGGAATTCGTTCATTGGAGATAAGATGGGGGAACAAAAATGTAAAGACAAAATATCTAGGAAGCAGATGAGGGGTGAATACTTAGTCCATTTACCAGGGGAAGGAAAAAATAAAAATAAATAAAAGGAAGATGACACAGTTGGGTAATGTTTAATGAGCAATAAAAAGACCACGCCAATAAATCAAGGCATCTATAGAGAATTTTCTTCATTGCTCTTTGGTTATGGTCCCCATGAACTGAGTCTCTCTAGCTTACAACATAGTTTTTTCTTTATTTTCTTAGCCCTCTCCATTATGTTTTTTATTATTAAAAAAATAAAATGAAAGCATTGTGTCCTTTATATATAGAAAGAATTTAGATAACTGTGTCCCAAAAAACCCTAGCACTTTCTTCCCCACGATCAAGAGTAGTCAGAGCAAGCTGTGGTGACCGGATTCGGCCTTAGGCCGCATCATGATTTTACTTTTCTTTTCATTTGGAGACTAGCATGGAGAGAATGAAGACTTTAGTAGTAAAGAAACAATAGCAGGTATCGGTTTTGACTGATTTATTGACAGAATAAAGCAAAACATGGATCTAGCCATAAGCTGGAGCCCAATGCTCTAATAGAAGCATGAAGGAGCCAAATCTGACGGGTACAACTACTGTTTTTGGATTGATTGGATACCCATAATCAAAGCTGGCATCAAACTCAAACTAGGCTTGTCTTCAAGGAATCGAAGGTAACCTAATGAATAATTGGCATCTCAACACCATTCTTATGGTAATCAAGATCTATTTGTCGACTTTCTTTTCACCCCCAATGTTGGGTTTATTTGTTAGTTTGCCAACTCAATGTGGGTTGGTGTCCAATTTTATGTTAATATGTCTGTTGGTGTGTTTGTTGTTTGCTTGTGTTATTTTTTTTGGGTTTTCTCTCAATTTATAGGCGTGAATTATGTTATTCATAGAAATTTCCTTTTGATTATGGCATCCCAGAGACATGGAAATGGGAAAGGCTAAACTTAGAGCCGGTTTATTTCTTATCTATTTGTAAATTGTATGATTTGCAGTTTATGGATTGAATACCCTTTATAAAAAAAAATTTAGGTTGACCGAATTTTGACTGGAGAAAAAAAGTTATAATCCAGCAAATATGATATAAGTAGCACACACTTTGACTAAACGAGATCATCAATCTCCTATTTCGAGCAATTTAGATGCCGGTACGCTGAGGATATAATAGGATTTTCACATTGTTTTTTGAGTTTTGCATCACAAAATAAAAGCTTAAAGGCATTTTTTGCCCATAAACTTGGATAACTCGAACAATTAACCTCTTAAATAAACTTGGTCCAACTTACCTCCTTAACTTAATAAAATAGTACATTTAACCTTTTTCCCCATGTGCGGATCATGTGCCACTTTATTTCTTGATGCTGTTTTTTTTTTTTTTGCCATTTAACAATCTATTAATTTTAAGTGTAAGAATATTAACTTTTTTGTGAGAAGAATAATAACTCTTTACTGTTTTGTCACCTCCTTTTTTGTCAAAAAAACATCTGCACCGGACCTTTTCCTCTATGAATTGCAAGTACCCCTTTGTTGACAGCAACCTTTCTTTACATTCTTTGGGAAACTCTAAGGGGCAGTTTGTTTGGTGCATACACACCTATGTTAATGTGTTAAATGACACCAGCTGGGGTCCACAATGGAATCTGGCTACCAAGCACTTAAATTTAGACATAAACCTTTCCTTATTTACGCTTCACCAATGGTCAAAAGCAACCAGACACCATAAGTTGCATTGATTCTTTCTATGCATCCAACACCTCCCTATCGTATTGCCCCCGAACTCCACCTTGTAGTGCCCTGGCAAGATCCATCCTTGGCTAATTTGTTCCCTGTCCCGACTTGTTCATCCCTAGCTAAATCTGTCTCCATGCCTGGCAAAATCTCAGTTGCCGTTTTTTCCCAATCCTTACGTTTATGCAATTCTCTTGGTTTGGATTTGCCTGTGCAATCCAAACTCCTCGTGCGTCGCTTTGCTTGGCTGTTGTACAAAGAGGAGTCAAGGTACTATGGGTTGACGGTAATAAACAGCAACTTCATGGCTAATTTTATGCGAAAAGCCAACGGGTCATATGTGACCCGACAACAAACCCAACTCGGCCATTGAAAACACATTAACACCTTCATCTTAACTCCAAATGAACTAGCAGCAACTTATTCTAGTAGCTATTGTCAGCTCGTCAAAAAGCAAATAAAAAATAGAATAAAAATGGCAAAAGTATCAAATATGCCACCAATGTTTAAGCCTAGGCACGGATCTGCCACTATAGTCTTTTTTTGCCCAATCTCGCACTAATGTTTCAAAATGAGCTTGCCACTATCCGTTAAAAAATAACGAAAAACGTAAAAAGTAAAAGGCTTTGAAATTTCAAAATTTCAGGGTGATAATGTAACTTTTAAAAAATTACATGACTCATAGTTAATTAGGTCCACCTTTAATGTAGCCAAAAAACATTTAGAATGTGATGGCAGTAGATGGTATTTGAGAGAGAAAAAAAAAACAAAAGAAGGAAAGAGAGAGAGAGATAGAGTAATTACCTAAGATCTTTGAAGTTTGTTAAAACTTACATTATCACCCTAAAATTTTAAAAATTGTCAAATTTTTAACATTTTCTGTTAACTTTTTACTGATGGTGACAAATTTACTCCCAATTTGAAACTTTAGTGGCATATTTGAGTCAATTTTGAAACATTAGTGAGAGATTAAACAAAAAAAAAACTATAATGGTAGATCCACGCTTGCGCCCGCACCCAGACGTTAATGACATATTTGATACTTTTGCTGACAAAAATAAAATATTTTTCTTCTCAAAAACATTATGAAGAATTATTGGTTGGGAATGTTGACTGACCAAATTATCGTGATTAGATCATGGGAGGAGCATATTAAAAGAGTAGGGGACAAAATGGTGAAGAGATACTTTGCTTAAAAGTGCAAATTTATCTTTTCCTCATGATATCAAGCTTGTAATCATGCCGGTGGCCTTTGTCGCTTGTGGTTCGTTGTGAATAACGGGCTTGTCATTGGCCTTGAGAATGGATTGAAGGTTGAGAGCTTCTTGTAGATCTGAACTGACGAGTCAGAAAATTGGTGGTCAAAGAGGCGTTTGGTGTTGAAGACAAAGTTGTAGAGGTTAACAATGACCTTAGTTCTTGGCAACATCACTGGTGAGCTGTTCGATGTTGGTGAAGGCAATGTAGGGTAGGGTCTTTAAGTTGCCTTGGTTGTTAGGAATGATCTCTACATGGCCATTTTGCCAGACGCTAATGCAACTATAGGTTGTCCCTAGGTCGATGTCGATCACTTTTCATTCCACCATTTTGGATCTTGGAGATGAAAATTGCTTGAAGAGAATTTGATTTAGAATATGTGTACATGTGGTTTGTTCTTTTTTTTTTTTTACAAAAATAATTTTTTAAAAAAACCACTTATGTTTTAACTCAGATCAAATCATCCACTTATGTTTTTTGTGACTCAAATAAACTAGAGAAGTTATGTAAATGGCTCAATTCACCCACTACACTTTAAAATCCAATGAAAAATTAAAAAACTCCCCACCATCTTTATGATTTTTGGTATAATTGGTACTTTCAGTTTAAAATAGTCCAAAAACACTACTTTCATTGTCATGGTGAGAGATCTACTAATATTTTGATCAATCGTGGATCATTCTCTTCCTCCAAACTCGATATCTTAAACATCATTTTTGAACCTTCTCTCAGCCATTGGATACTTCATATTTCACATCAACAACGGTATTAGGTCTCAAAACATGAGAAAGCAGACCCAAAGTTGAAACCATCTCCATAGACAATGGTGATGGCTGAGGACGATGATTTCTCAGTCTTAATTAGTCAAAGTAATTATATTATGAGTATTATAACTTTTGTCTCATTTTGGTAAGAGAAATAATTTATTAAGAATCATTTAAATATAATATCTCAAATATGAGATAAAAATAATGAAATAAACCATTAATTTTATTGGTTTTCTCCGTATAAGACAAAATAAGCCTTTAATATTTCCAATTTTATTTGCAAAATGCTAACTTTGGTCTCCATAAAAGGTTGAACAAAATATTAAATTTAATTTATTCAGCCCAAAAGACAAACATAAGCGGCATAATCATGCCAACAAATTTTTTTTAATGGATTATTTACTATTTTTTGCCTTAGAACAAACAAAATATCTTATCGAAAAACAAAATATTACAGTGAATTGCTGTCAAATGATCAATTTAAGCTGACTCGGTAACTTCAGTAATTTATTTGGTATAAAAACACACATTAGTTGCCAAATCAGGTCAAATAGAAACATAGTGGTTAATTTGTTATTTTTACCTCTTTTGTTTAAGAAAATGAACAAGTTGGAGAAAGTTTAATTTCGGTAGCAAAAATTGGAACAATAGGAATAGAGGTTAAAGTACAAGAAAGACACTAAAAAGTTTTCAAAAGAGGCTTTAAATTACTTTATATTTACAAGAGTGACATTGCATATAAGCAGTGTATAAAGCAACATTAAGAAATAAAGGCACGTGAACCACACATGGGGAAAAGAGCTTAAATGCACAATTTTACCAAGTTGAAAAGATGAGTTAGATTGAGTTAATATTTAAAGGGTTAAGTGCTCATGTCGTATAAGTTTGGGGCTAAAAATGCCTTTAGGAGCAAAATAAATGAGGTGTTAATTATATGATTTTTTGAAATTTTCGAATCATAAAGTACCAAAGCATCACTTCTATAACATAAATAAATATGAGAAAAAGTGAAAGGGAAAATTTTATGTAAATAGAAAAGTTCATTTTTATCTGAAATGAAGAGAGTAGCAAAAATGATGCTCTAATGAACCATGGAGGAATCTTCAATATGATCTTTGAACCTGAATGGCCCTCTATAGTAGTAAATTTAATAGAAAAGTAGCAGTAGTTCTCCAACCAAAAGACAAAGGGGAAAAAAATAAGGCATCTTTTTTTTTCCTTTCGGTCAAATATGGTCACATAGCATAAATGGCAATAATACGTTTCCGAGCTTCTAAAAGAATGCCTACAACTGAAATTCACATCCTATGCTAGGCTAAGCTTCTGCAATTCAGGCAGCCATCCTCTCGAGTCCACTCCACTCCTACAATTTGCTTCTAAATTCACCTAGTCGATGTTGAACAGCTTAAAAGTATATTTAGAAGCAAATTATACGATCAGATCCTCCAGTGGACTCGAGGAGCCAACCAGAACAAACCTAATACAAGAATCAAGTTCTGTCTAACTAACATGTGAAAAGCTTTTTATCTGCAAAATCTACTAGCCAGCCAACCACAGAGAACCCAGAAGGATCTGATATTTCTCCTCTACCTTTTTCTTTTCCCTGCCTGCCTCAATCTCCATCAACCTTTGGGACAAAACTGAAAGATATTTCTGCTCTACAGTACACATTTAACAAATTGCCAAGCATAAATTGACAAGCAACACCTCAATCATTTTCATTCGTTCATGGACATTGATCTTACTTGTAGTGAAAGGATTCCCTGAGAGTGCATATCCTTCCACACCCGAAAAGTTACTTTCATCTTGCAGTCTGATCGATGAATGAACCCTACAGGAAAAGAAAAAACATGTTCACACTTGTATATAATGGTCGGCTTTGGATATCCTGACCTCAAATCTCAGACCCCTCAATTATGGAAAGCCAGCCATCCCGCATCCTTAAAAGCAGATTCCATCTAGCTAAACCTTGGAAGGCCCATAGGGAAAAGACCAGCCTCTCCTCTCCTCCTTTCTTCATTTCACATCATCTTCCTCTTTTCCTCCAGTACTTAACAATGACCCTTCAAGCCTAATCAAGCAGCAAAGCCAAACAAAAATACGGTCTCTATATGAAAAAGAAGATTCTTTTCATGTCCCACACACTTTTGCCTTTCTTATATTCTCCGCAAATCTAATAAATGCCACATACTTTATTCCCCTATCATATATACTGCTCCATCACCATCCCATACGAAGCCTATCTCTCTATTCTCCAAGATTTTCCTTCCCTCCAAACCAGGTCTCATGGTGCCAGAATTACAGGCAAGCTTTCGCTAGTTTCTTCTGTGTCAATCAACAAACTATCAATTGAAATGCGGCAATCTTGAGTACTAACCGTTGGTTCTTCCTTTGCAAATGCAGAAACCTCGAGTCACGGAGATAAAAGTCCGAATGGACTGCAACGGCTGTGTACAGAAAATCAAGAAGGCCTTGCATGGCATTAATGGTAAGCAATTGAGGTTTGGTGCATTCTGTCGGCATTTCTTTCATGTTAGCCAACTCATGGTTCCTGAGCTAGCCTTTTTTTTCTCTGCAGGAATATATGATCTTTATATTGATTTCGCCCAACAAAAATTGACAGTAATTGGGTGGGCAGATCCTGAGAAGATTGTCAAAGCAATTAGGAAAACTAGGAAGACAGCAATTATTTGTTCCCACAGCGAACCAACAGAACAGCCACCTGCCCAGCCACCAGAACAACCACCAGAAGGCAATCAACCACCACCAGAGGCAGCAAATCCTCCTCCACCAGAACAACCAGAACCAGAAGCACAACCACCCCCGCAGCCTGAACAAGCAGCCCCACCATCAGAGCCAGCCAAAGACCAGCCGCAGCCGCCACCAGTAGAAAATCCTCCACCAGAGAGAGCCCCAGCACCAGCAGCTGCCAACCCTAATTCCAGCCAGACACAGACATCACACCGTTCTGGGCCAAAAGATGTTGGGGAGGTTCACGTGATATATCACCATCCGCCTGATTATGGCTATAGATACAGCTATGGTCCTAGTCCAAGTTATGGTCCTAGTCCTAGCAATGGTCCTAGTCCTAGCAATGGTGGACACTGGAACAGATATGCCGGGGGCCAGACTTTTCTGCCTGAGACACCCCAACCAGCTGTCTACATGACTCACAGCTACAACACATACAAGCCATCACCATATGTAACTGAATATGAGTACATTCATTCACCGCCACGATACACAAATTATGGCAGGATGGATCACTACAGTGATGATTATTATCAGAATAACAGCAGGGGCAATGGAAACGTAACGTCCATATTCAGTGATGAAAATCCAAATGCATGTAGAATCATGTAGAGAGCGTCATGTGCAGGAAACTGCAATGGCTGACAGGAGGATCAGATTCCAAAAGCCTGTGACTTGTGAGTGCTGCAAGGAATTGATTCTGCATTCCGCTGTTGAAAGAGCTACCACATATACAACCCAAAGTCATCAGTTAAAGAAGAATCTTCCAAAGATAATGTATTTTTGTAGAAGCATACTTTAGCAAGCGTTCATTTTTGGGAAATAATAACTTAAAGAACATTTGGAAATCCCTTGGATGATAAATAAAGAGGGCGCCAACGTTAAGAGACTTCCGAAAGAACAAAAGACAGAATAAAAGAATTGTTGGCCTAAAATTGTGGTTTAATATGAATAAAAAAAAATTCAAACACCAACACAGCAAATCATTCATGAAAGCAGATTCCAAAACACTACCTCAATCCTAATTTACAATAACTTGTCTATCCTCATCAATGCATATATAAATTACACACAAAAAAAAAAAAAGGAAAACGAGTCCCTCTTACCTAACCAGTTAGTGAATCAATATCGGAAACCAGGAGAAAAATATCAAACCTGCAGGTCAAAGACAACCACCTGATACATGAAATCATCAGAAACATTCCTTCTTTCTCATTCCATTAATTGTTAACACTTCAAAGTGTCCAAAATCTGTCGAAAGCAAGCAGGAATGGAGAAAGAAACAAAATTATTGACAAATTGCAAATAACCATACTTGGAAGGTGGAAGTGGCTCAAACCCAAATACCTTTACAATGGCGAGGCAAAGGGTACAGCTCATAAAGAAGTCTTTAGTTGCGTCAAAACTTGTCTAACATCCGAAGATCCATTAGCCGAGTTTGAGTTTACTCCTCGTGGGCTTGACGAAGACTACGGATATGAGAACGATCAGCAAGAGAGGAAATTTAGCCGCAATGCCGGCGAGCTGAGAGATCGGAAAGTAACTGATATCGCTCGGAGATTTTTTTTTTCCCCTAAAGATCTGGTCGGAGGATTTTGTTTACCCTTCAGCCGGCCTTCGGTTATCTTCAATATAGGGAATTATAGAACGCCAATTATTTGGCTTAACCATATTTTTGTGACCTTATTTCCAGCAGCCTACATTTTGTCCCCATTTCTTTTACATTATCTCTAACAACTTCTCAAATAAGCACTAATTTTAAACAGTATGATAACTATATAATTTAACATCTTCAATAATTTTTTATTATTAATAGATATTTTAAATTATCATTTTTTCTTTCTGTGAATATAAAAACTACTAAGACTTAGTATCTTTTAACTCTAAATATCACATGGCTTGGAATTACTAAGTGATGGTTACCATAAATTTTAAATTATAATTTCAGAGACTATTAGCAATATGAAAAAATATGGGATAAAATGTAAGTTTTTGAAAATAAATGGAGTAATGTGTATGTTAGACTAGATTACATAAGGCATTTACCCATGATAAAGGATCAAACTTTATTTTTTATAAGTTTAAAAATTGGAGCCATATATATATATATATGCATTTATAAATAAAGGCATTTGAGAACATTTTGAAGAGACTTGATATTGTATGCCAAAGAGAGATGTGATATCAATTGCCTATTTCTTGAAACATAGAGAATATCAAGCCACAATTACCATTTTTCACATTTTATTACCTTGGCACAACAATGTTGAAAGTTGAACTCAAGCTTGAGCCTGACCTTTGTGCCCTAATACCAACCAATCTGGTGGGCTGGAATAATTTATGTCATTTTAAATACAAGTAGAACTTACATGTATTTGATATGCATTTTCCCCTTCCCTTATTTTTCCTTGATCTAAGCAGACTGAATAGATAATCCAAACAAAACATTAAGATTCAATCTTCATTTTTCCTCTTAGAATCCCCATGTATTGTGATTAAATAATGAATTATTTAATGTATTATTTTTATTTTTAGTGATAATTTGTTATGTGCTTAATTTGTTAGTCAAACTTGTTGACTTTTTTGTTAATTTTGACCATAAATTTCTCTTATTTTGGGCTACATTTTTTTATTATCATTTCTCACTTTATTTATTCTTTTTGTAGGTTAGAGAACATCATTGAAATGTTAGAACGAAGCAGGTGCGAGCAGAGCAAAAGACAGAGCCTGTGACAAACAAAATTGGAATACACTGTGTGGCAGTACTGCAGAGCCACAACACATTTCTCTTGGATTCCCCTCCATCTTGGTGGCACCTTTGTGCTAGTGAGGGTGTGTGGCAACGTGCGGGTCATTTTCGGGAGTCGCCACCAATCGGTTTTCGCTCAGGTCAATTGGACACCTAAAAATGGTCTGCAAGAGTTCGGGGGTTCGGGAGTACGGTTACGTTAAAATAACTCTATTTTAACGCCCAAAATTGGTACCTTAGTTGATTTCAATTTTGTTTTGCTTGCTTTTAAATAAACTTCAGTTAATTTTCAAAACAGGAACTTTAACTGAATTAGTCGGATGTGGATTTTTAAATTAATGTGGTCTTCAAAATCTTTGGTAATTAATTTATATAATTTTGTAGTAAACTCGACGTTTCCGAACCATGGATTCTATCGAATCACCCGGACACGGAATTTGATGAAATTTTAATTAATTATTAAATATTTTAATTAATTACTAATCCATATCATAAATTCTGCCGAATTATCCGAATATGGATTTTTAATTTTTATTTTCCAAAACCGTGAATCCTGTCGGATTATCCAGATATGGAAATTAGTAATTTAAATTTTTAATTTTTATTTTATTAAATTAATTATTAATTTATCTTTTTGTCATAATTTTTATGAATTTTTTTATTTTTAATTTAACTTAATTAATTTTTTATTTTTTTTTTTAAATTTTATTATTTTTATTTTTTTCTTTTTTTTTTTTTTTTTTTTTTTTTTCTTCTTTCTTTTTTCTTTCTTTTTTTCTTTTCTTTTTTCTTTTCTTTTTCTTTTTTTTCTTTTCTTTTCTTTTTTTTCTTTTTTCTTTTCTTTTGATTGTTTGGTGAAAGATCTTTTTCTTTTTTTTTTTTTTTAAGTAATTACTTAATTTATAAAGGAACCAAAAAGTAATTATTTAATTATCTAATATCAATATTTTTTATTTATTTAATAAAGAAACCAAAGAGTTATATATTTTTTTAAAAAAAAATAAGTAAAAGAAAAGTCTTGATATTCATATATTTTTAATTTTGACAAAAGATTTTAAAGTAATTATTGAAATTTTTTTTGGTAAAATTTATTATTATTATTATTATTGGATATTTTATCTTATTTAAAAAATTTTGATATTTTTTATTATTATCTTGGACACTTTATTTTATTTAAAAAAAGTTTGATATTTTTCCAAACCATGGATCCTGTCGGATCATTTGGATATGGAATTTAATTTAAGTTTTTTTTATTTAATTAATTATTTTTAATTATAATTTTATTGGATTTTTAATAATTTTAATATTTATTATTATTAATTTAATTTAATTTTAATTTAATTTTTATTAAAAAAATTATCTAATCCATAAATTTTAAAGATATACTTAATTAAGATTTTTATTTTTGGAATTATCTAATTAAGATTTTTTAATAAAAGGAATAAAAGGTTAACTTTTTAAAGAAATAAAAAAATAAATAAAAAATATGTGTTCCAAAATAATAGAGGATGGGGGCTTTGTAATAAAAATGGATTCTTGATTAGTCCTAAAAAAATAAGGTTAATTATTCACATAAAAAAAACTTCTTCTTTTATTTTGTTATTATTTTATTTTTTTATAGCTAAAAGTGAAATAAGTTTAACCATCTATGTAAAAAAAAAATTACATAAAGTAAATAAAGGACAATAAATAAATAAATAAAAATAAAGTGGGGGCTTTTTGGCCATCCACTTAAAAAATTGCACAAATTAAATAACATATGCAAATAAATAAATAAATAAACAAATAAAAAGCACATAAAGTAAATAAAGGAAAGTTAAAGGACAATAAATAAATAAATAAAAATAAAGTGGGGCTTTTTGGCCATCCACTTAAAAAAAATAGGAGGTATAACCTTCCATGAAAAATAATAATAATAATAATAATAATAATAATAATAATAATAATAATAATAAAATAATAATAATAATAATAATAATAAAAAGTTAAGTAATTAGTTCTGCAAAAATTAAAAGGTTATAACTTATAATGGAATAATAATAATAATAGTAATAATAATAAAAGTTAGTTGTTAGTAATTAGTTCTGCAAAAATTAAAAGGTTAGTGACTTATAATGGAATAATAATAATAACAATAATAATAATAAAAGTTAGTTGTTAGTAATTAGTTCTGCAAAAATTAAAAGGTTAGTGACTTATAATGGAATAATAATAATAATAATAATAATAATAATAAAAGTTAGTTGTTAGTAATTAGTTCTACAAAAATTAAAAGGTTAGTGACTTATAATGGAATAATAATAATAACAATAATAATAATAAAAGTTAGTTGTTAGTAATTAGTTCTGAAAAAAATTAAAAGGTTAGTGACCAAAATGAATAATCATGGAAAGATGAAGGATTAAAACAGGGTTTACCCAAAAAATTAAAATTTGAAATTGGCGGGTCGGGTAACGTTTCCGGCCGAAACGATTTCGTTTCTTTTTCTCTGTTTTCCGGCGACGATGACGGAGGAGGACCCTGGGCTGGCTTCGTCGGCGACGGGCTGACGAGACGGAGGTGGAACGGTGGCCGGAGGGAGAGAGATAGAGGGAAACGGAGAGGGAGAGGAAGAAAGAGAGAGGGACGAACCGGCGGAGGGCGAGACGCGGGGGTGGTTGGCGACGGAGGAGGGCGAGACGCGCGGGGGGTGGTTGGCGACGGAGGAGTGTGAGACGCGAAGGTGCGGTGGCTGGTAACGGAAGGCGAGACGCGCGAAAAACGGAGGTTGACGGATGAGGGAAACGGTGGGCTGAAAGAGAGAAAAGGAAAGTTTTTAGTTTTCTGGGAAGAGGGAGGAGAGGTCAGAGACTGTTTCTACAGTTTTCCCTTTTTTTAAATGGAGCTCTAATCTTGATTTTTTTCGTGGTTTCTTCACATATTTCCACCCCTATTTATAGGGGAAGGGGCCTTGGATTCCCTTAATTAAAAAAAATTTGAAATTTAATTAAAAACAGACTTATCTCTTAATTTGGTAAAATGACAGTTTCAGTCCTTTACGTCTCTTTGACTTTGGGGATGTTCCTGAAACTTCTGATTGAGACAATTTTATCTTTTTCTGTCAATTTGGGCCAGAACCGTCGGTTTGGCCCAAAATTCATGCGAAAAACTACCAAATGCTCCTGGAACTTTCAGATTTTGTCAAATTTTTCCAAAACTTCTTAATTTTGTCATTTTTACCCCAAACTTTTCAATTTTGTCATTTTTTATGGAGTTTTCTTTTTTATTTCATACATACATATATACACACATATATCATTTTTAACTAAACCCTTATAAAACAAAATGTATTTTAAACTAATTAACTTAATTTAAAAAAAATTCAGTAATAATAATATTAATTAATTAATTAATAATTAATTAATAATAATATTAATTAATTAATTTTTTTAATTTTTTTTAAGTTTTTTGGATATAGACACATAGATATTAACTTAACAAAATGCCCCTCCCCCAAAACTATTTAATTTAATTTTCTCTTTGTATAATAATTAATTAATAATTTTTTTAATTATTATTTATTTTTTCTAATTTTTAATTAAATTTTTTTATTTTTTTTTTTAAAAAAAGGTCGGACGAAATTGGGTGTCAACAGCTGCCCCCCTTTGCATGCTTCATGGGACATGATGTATGCAAAGTCGTTACCAAATTTCGTCCGACTTAGCTAGGTATTGAGAACCTTCTCGCCGCCTAAATCCTGAGGTTAAGGAATCCTCTGCAGTCCTACCGTTGAAGGAAAATTGATTGATTTCGAGGCAAAGGTTCCATCCTTAAAACCCCGGTGATAGGAGCAGTCCTATCGTTGAAGGAAAATTGATTGATTTCGAGGCAAAGGTTCCATCCTTAAAACCCCGGCGATAGGAGCAGTCCTACCGTTGAAGGAAAATTGATTGATTTCGAGGCAAAGGTTCCATCCTTAAAACCCCGGCGATAGGAGCAGTCCTACCGTTGAAGGAAAATTGATTGATTTCGAGGCAAAGGTTCCATCCTTAAAACCCCGGCGATAGGAGCAGTCCTACCGTTGAAGGAAAATTGATTGATTTCGAGGCAAATTGATTGATTGATTTCGAGGCAAAGGTTCCATCCTTAGGCAAAGGATAGGAGCAGTCCTACCGTTGAAGGAAAATTGATTGATTTCGAGGCAAAGGTTCCATCCTTAGAACCCCGGCGATAGGAGCAGTCCTACCGTTGAAGGAAAATTGATTGATTTGAAGGAAAATTGATTGATTTCGAGGCAAAGGTTCCATCCTTAAAACCCCGGCGATAGGAGCAGTCCTACCGTTGAAGGAAAATTGATTGAAAAAGGTTGATTGAAAATTGATTGATTTCGAGGCAAAGGTTCCATCCTTAAAACCCCGGCGATAGGAGCAATCCTACCGTTGAAGGAAAATTGATTGATTTCGAGGCAAAGGTTCCATCCTTAAAACCCCGGCGATAGGAGCAGTCCTACCGTTGAAGGAAAATTGATTGATTTCGAGGCAAAGGTTCCATCCTTAAAACCCCGGCGATAGGAGCAGTCCTACCGTTGAAGGAAAATTGATTGATTTCGAGGCAAAGGTTCCATCCTTAAAACCCCGGCGATAGGAGCTGTCCTATCGTTGAAGGAAAATTGATTGATTTTGAGGCTAAGGAGCTTTCCTTAGGACCTCGGCGATAGGAGCTGTCCTATCGTTGAAGGAAAATTGATTGATTTTGAGGCTAAGGAGCTTTCCTTAGGACCTCGGCGATAGGAGCTGTCCTATCGTTGAAGGAAAATTGATTGATTTTGAGGCTAAGGAGCTTTCCTTAGGACCTCGGCGATAGGAGCTGTCCTATCGTTGAAGGAAAATTGATTGATTTTGAGGCTAAGGAGCTTTCCTTAGGACCTCGGCGATAGGAGCAGTCCTACCGTTGAAGGAAAATTGATTGATTTCAAGGCAAATGTTCCATCCTTAGGACCTCGGCGATAGGAGCTGTCCTATCGTTGAAGGAAAATTGATTGATTTCGAGGCAAAGGTTCCATCCTTAAAACCCCGGCGATAGGAGCAGTCCTACCGTTGAAGGAAAATTGATTGATTTCGAGGCAAAGGTTCCATCCTTAAAACCCCGGCGATAGGAGCAGTCCTACCGTTGAAGGAAAATTGATTGATTTCGAGGCAAAGGTTCCATCCTTAAAACCCCGGCGATAGGAGCAGTCCTACCGTTGAAGGAAAATTGATTGATTTCGAGGCCTCGGCGATTAGGATAGGAGCAGTCCTACCGTTGAAGGAAAATTGATTGATTTCGAGGCAAAGGTTCCATCCTTAGAACCTCGGCGATAGGAGCAGTCCTATCGTTGAAGGAAAATTGATTGATTGGAGCTTTCCTTAGGCGATAGGAGCTTCCTATCGTTGAAGGAAAATTGATTGATTAGGCTAAGGAGCTTTCCTTAGGACCTCGGCGATAGGAGCTGTCCTATCGTTGAAGGAAAATTGATTGATTTTGAGGCCTAAGGAGATAGGAGCTTCCTATCGTTGAAGGAAAATTGATTGATTAAGGAGCTTTCCTTAGGACCTCGGCGATAGGAGCTGTCCTATCGTTGAAGGAAAATTGATTGATTTTGAGGCTAAGGAGCTTTCCTTAGGACCTCGGCGATAGGAGCTGTCCTATCGTTGAAGGAAAATTGATTGATTGATTTTGAGGCAAAGGAAAATTGATTGATTTCGAGGCCATCCTTAGGACCTCGGCGATAGGAGCTGTCCTATCGTTGAAGGAAAATTGATTGATTTTGAGGCAAAGGTTCCATCCTTAGGCTCCTATCCTTGAAGGAAAATTGAGAACCTTTCGAACCTCGATAGGAACTCTCCTATCGTTGAAGGAAAATTGATTGATTGATTTTGAGGCAAAGGTTCCATCCTTAAAACCTCGGCGATAGGAGCTCTCCTATCGTTGAAGGAAAATTGATTGATTGATTTCGAGGCAAAGGTTCCATCCTTAGAACCTCGGCGATAGGAGCTCTCCTATCGTTGAAGGAAAATTGATTGATTGCGATTGAGGCTAAATTGGATTGATTTGAGGCTAAGGAACCATCCTTAGAACCTCGGCGATAGGAGCTGTCCTATCGTTGAAGGAAAATTGATTGATTCCTTAGACCTCGGCGATAGGAGCTCCTATCGTTGAAGGAAAATTGATTGATTTTGAGGCTAAGGAGCTTTCCTTAGGACCTCGGCGATAGGAGCTGTCCTATCGTTGAAGGAAAATTGATTGATTTTGAGGCTAAGGAGCCTTCCTTAAAACCTCGGCGATAGGAGCTGTCCTATCGTTGAAGGAAAATTGATTGATTTTTCGAGGCTAAGGAGCTTTCCTTAGGACCTCGGCGATAGGAGCTGTCCTATCGTTGAAGGAAAATTGATTGATTTTGAGGCTAAGGAGCTTTCCTTAGTGCCTCAGTGATAGGAGCGGTCCTATCGTTGAAGGAAAATTGATTGAGTTTGAGACTAAGGAGCTTTCCTTAGGACCTCGACGATAGGAGCTGTCCTATCGTTGAAGGAAAGATATGAAAGAAAACTTTATATGAAAGCAATTGAAATTGAAATAATTTCTTCGGAAGTGTAAATTTTCATAATAAGCAAGTGCAGAAATTGAAATTTCCATAAACGAGTGAATCTGAATGATGAGACGTAGCAATAACACTGACAAATTATATAAAGGGAACGGATGTTTGGAATCAATATCCAAGGTTTCATCTAATATTTTCCTCAGAAAATATAGATTCCATCTAATATTTTCCTCAGAAAATATAGATTCCCTTGTGAGATATGTTATCCAAATAAGGTTGAAGCTTAGCTACCCCAAAATGTCCTGACTAGTGGACCTAATAGGATGCGTCTCAAGAGTAAACAAAATTACTCCTTACTCAGCCATTCCAAACTAAAGGCTTTGTCCTATGGTTTTAATATCAGCATGAACAAAATTATCCTACAAGATAAAAAAGAAAGAAATTCCCTGAAAAGAAAAACCAAAATACGAAAGAAAATGCTGATAATAAAACTAAAGGACAAGAAGAACGGATTGGATCGCTTCTTCTTCCACAATACTTCAACAGGCCAGGTAAAGGAAAATTATGGGATGGAACTGGTCGGGAAAGACTGTCGTGTCCAGTCTATCTGAATCGTTGCTGGATCTGGTTCGGGAACAAAAGCTTGCATTTTATCAAGTAATTCTTCAACAGTTGTTGTAGATATTAGGATTCTTCGTGCTGCTCTTGATATAAAATTCTTCTGCATAGCGTAATCCATAAAAGCTATCAAACCTGTAAAGAAATTGTTAACATTCAACAGCCCAATAGGTTTCTTATGCAAATTAAGTTGGGCCATGGAAGCAATTTGGAAGACTTCTCCTAATATACCAAAACCACCGGGTAGAGCGATAAAAGCATCAGCATTTAAAAGCATTTGTAGCACACGCTCTTGCAGATTTTTGACCACTAGCTCTTCTCCGATCGTGCCCCCAGAAACAAACTTCAAAGGTCCTGGGATAATGCCTAGAACTTGACTTCCTCCTAAAGATGCTGCTGATGCTACGCCTCCCATTAATCCGACACTACCTCCTCCATAAACTAAATGTATTTTACGCTCAGCCAATACTCTACCCAAATGGTTGGCTGCCTTTAAGTACTCTTCGTCTTTTCCAGGAAAAGCCCCAGAAAATACACAAATACTTCGGGATTTACGAGTTGAGGTTTTCTCCATTCCTATCCTTAACCTTGTGAGAAATGAAGAAAAGATGATGTATTTATAGAGGTGAAAAGATAATGCAATAATTACATTTAAAGAGTAGATAACTATTTTCGGAAGAGGAGGAAAATTTCCAAAATGACAGCTATACACAGTAATCGTGACTGTGGCTCACGTCAGGAGTAGGTACATTATTTTTTGGAAGAGAAGGAAAATTTTCAAAAGCGACAGCTAGCATGTACAGTAGTCGTGACTGTGGCTCACGTCAGGAGTAGGTACATTATTTTTGGAAGAGAAGGAAAATTTTCAAAAGCGACAGCTAGCATGTACAGTAGTCGTGACTTTGGTTCACGTCTTCCACTGGCTTTACGTCCAGTAACGGCTTCAATGCCTTCTATGAATCGGCGATTTGCATCCCTTCCAGTTTTCTTACAAACTGGCAAACAAGGTCGTTTAAAGTCAGATTCCCAATACTGTAACGATCTCGTTCTTTTTGGAAAGTCATCCATAAACCAACAATCTCAAATTGCACCATTCCACAAGAGTGCGCTTCAAGAGTCTCTCGGATATCCTCCAGAGATTCCTTACGCAGGCCATTCTTAATGAATTTTCTTCTATCTTCACGATTTTTTGTAATCATCCCTGAAGAACGAAATTTAGTGCCGCAAATCCACCATCCACAATTATGACAGACGCCTAGCCTCCTTGCTCTTCTTTTTTTGGCATAAGCGCTTTTACCAAAGCCGGGCATACGGGGGAAGAATGCATCTGGAACTTCACCAGCCGAACGAACCTTAGCTTCGATTAGCCACCGCACATTATCAGGAATGCCTTTGTGCATAAATACTCTGAATCGTTCACATCTAGCTTGATAAATCTTTTTAAGAACATTTATTGGGAGGGAAGGAAAATACTTTCGTAGAGCGGAAAGAGAAGACTCCATTGATGAAGGAGGAAATTAAGAGAAGAAAGGAAGAAATTAGTTATTGTAGGAAACGGAAATAACTGACTTTGAGAGTCACGGAAGTATCCGTATCCAAAAAGAAGAACACGCATTTATAGCGATGAAAGGATAACGTGTTTATTACGCTTACAGAAGCAAGTACATTATTGTCAAAAGAAAAGATAAATGACAGCTTATATGTACAGCAATCATGACTGTGGCTCTCATCTTCCACTGGTTTTATGTCTAGTAACGGCTTCAATGCCTTCTATAAGTCGGGGATTTGCTTCCTATCCAGTTTTCTTACAAGCTGGCAAACAGGGTCGTTTACAGTCAGATTTTGGGGACTGCAACGGTCTTGTTCTTTATGGTAAGTCCTCCATAAATCGTCTATTTTGCGTTGTACTATTCCACAACAATGCGTTTCAAGAGTCCTTCGGATTTCCTCCAGAGATTCCTTACGCAGACCATTCTTAATGAATTTTCTTTTATCTTCACGATTTTTGGAGATGTATCCTAAAGAGCGGCATTTAGTATTGCAATTCCATCGTCCACATTTATAACAAACATCTAGCCTTTTTGCTCTTCGCTTTTTGGTATAAGCGCTTTTACCTAAGCCGGGCATACGAGGCATAAATGCATTTGCAACTTCACCAGCCGAACGAACCTTAGCTTCAATTATCCACTGCACATTGTCAGGAACGCCCTTGCGTATAAAAAATTTGATTCTTTCACATCTAGCATGGTAGATCTTTTTAAGAACATTTATTGGAAGAGAAGGAAAGTACTTTCGCAGGGTAGAAAGAGTAGAATCCATTGATGAGAGAAGAATTTGAGAGATGATGGAAAGGAATCAGTTATTGTAGGAAACTGAAATAACCAACTTTGAGAGTTACGAAGTTCCGTATCTGCTATTTAACCGGAGAGAAGAACATGTATTTATAGTGATGAAAGGATAACGTGTCGATTACACTTACGAGAGCAAGTACATTATTGTCAAAAGAACAATGTAAATTTTCCAAATATGACAAATTGTATGTACAGTGATTGTGACTGTGGCTCACATCTTCTACTGGTTTTACGTCCAGTAACGGCATTAACGCCTTCTATGAGTCGAGGATTTGCTTCCCATCCAGTTTTCTTACAAGCTGGCAAACAGGGTCGTTTAAAATCAGATTCCCAGGACTGTAACGGTCTCGTTCTTCATGAAAAATACTCCATAAATCAAGAAGTTCACGTTGCACAGATCCACAAGAATGCGTCTCAAGAGTCAATTGGATATCATCCAATGAGTCCTTACTTAGGCCATTCTTGATGAATCGTATTTTATCTTCTTGATTATCAGAGATCATGCCTAAAGAACGACATTTAGTATTACAAGTCCACGGACCACATTTATGGCAGACTTGTAACCTTTTCGCTCTTCTCTTTTTGGCATAAGAGCTTTTGCCTATACCAGGCATGTGAGACACAAATGCCTCTGGGATTTCACCTGCCAGACAAACCTTAGCTTCGATTAACCATCGTACATCTTCAGGGATTCCTTTGTGCATCAAAACTCTTAATCATTCACAGCGAACTCGGTAGATCTTTTTGAGAATGTTCATTGGGAGAGAAGGAAAATATTTTCGCAAGGGAGAAAAAGTAGGATCCATTTTCTAGATGGAAGTAAAAGAAATAAGGGAGGAAGGAATCAGTTATTATGGCAACTGAGAGAACCGACTTGAGAGTCACGGAGTACCGTATCCGCCACTTAACCGGAAAAGTGGATCCTACTTTATTTTAATGTCATAGATATTTCTTATCTTTGATATTCCATCAAGCTGATGTCGATCCAGTCCTCGATTATTGAATCCAATGCCCACTTTTGACAAATTATCAACGACAATATTTCTTGATGTCTGCCTTATCCTTGACCATAGCTATCTCTTATCTTGGATACTGCTAAGCTAGCATCAATCCTGTCCTTCCAGGTGTAGTCTCGATTATTGAATCTATTGCCAGGCTTTTGACATATTGTCTACCTTATCCTTGAATTCCTGATGCGGGTTGGTCCAGCGTATTAGCTGTGCATCCAGTGATAGACTGGTAAGAGCTGATGTCATTGAGATCTCAGCTTATACTGCTGTAACTGTGCCGTGGATGTGCTTCCCATTTGGTCCCTGTTATGCAAAGGCCGTGCATGCATGATGTGAAATGCATGAATGCAGAGCATGTGTAACTGATGGTTTTTTTTTTTTTGGATGGATCTAGTTCTTCATGTCTTTGCTTTACTGGATCCCCTTTGTGATTGTCTTCTTGGACTATCATTGAATCTCTTTATGCTTCCCAGCTCTTGTCCATTGCCTCAAAAGCTCGACTCTTTTGAAAAACCCCTTTAAAAAGTTTTCCTTGACTTGTTCTCTGAATTTTGGTGTCAACTTCCTTAATGTTGGCCCGCTTCATACTTTATATCTCTTTGGGTACTCATCCCTTGTCATGGATTTCATACCATCGAAAGCTTAACTTTCAATGTCTCTTTGCCCCTTTTGTTATGGCCGTGGCGACACTTACTTATCCCCATGTTATAATCTGGATAATTGCTCTTCCTTAGGCTCAGGTTCTGATCCATAACACTTGCCCCCCTTGTCTATTGAGCTTCTTTGTTGGCAGTATTCTTCTTACGCTTCGTAGAGACTACTTTGCCCCCCTGAATATGGTGTTTATGTGGATAAAGGTATCATCTCGCCTTTGATTTAAAAGAAGATCGAGCATTTCTAGACCTTTGTGATGGCCCTCAATCATGAATTTCTCTTACAAGAACCACATCTTCTTAAAGAAAGTCTCAAGTTATCTCCTCACTTTTAAGTCTACACACATTAATGAATAATGGTTTGGCCTTAAAGAAAAACTTTCATCAATTTGCAAAGCTTGACCAAGTAACTTACGGTCTTTGTTTTTAATTAAAATATCCTGTCATTCTTCCCCTTTCCAACTCGAAAACATAAACTGTGCAAGGCAATAAGGTAGAAACATGATTCACAATGATAGCCTTTAGCTGAACGAGGATGATATCAAGAGGTAAATTTTAGGTCTGAGGAAAGTTAAGTTTGAATGTTTTTTTTTTTTGCTTGTTTTTTAGCTGAATGAGAATGATATCAAGAGGTAAATGTTAGGTCTGAGGAAAGTTAAGTTTGAGTGGTGTGAAAAAAGGGTCCTTTAATACTACTTGTGAGTAGATCTAATTATGGTGAAAAACTCAATAGTGATGACCTCAAACTTGCCACCTTTTCCAGAAAGTTAGACCTCATCTGTTGCCCCCCAACTATCGTGATCTTTATGTATGCTTGGCTTGAGGGTTGCTTTTGTCTTCTAAACCGCCTTTGCAGGTTTTCAGTCTAGAATCCATAGCTCACTTTTTTTTTTCTTTTCTTTCTTTTGCTTTATCTTGAGCCTCTTTTTCTTTTCTCTTTTTTTTGTTTGTTCTTTTTTTTTGTTTTGTTTTTTTTTGTTTTTTTTTTATGTGAGCTATGGTGATGACATACTTGATAACTCTCTTGAAGTGAGATGACTCAAGTGGCCTTACTTGCTCGTGCTTGTTCTCAGTCCTTTTTGGTTTTGAATTTTCTCTTGTTGCCTTTTGATGTAAAGGATGAACTTTTTTTCTTTTTGGAGTTTGCATTGCGGAGAGCCGAGATCATTGCCTTCTTGAAGTGAGATGACTCAAGTGGCCTTACTTGATCGTTCTTGTTCTCAGTCTTTTTTGGATTTGAATTTTCCCTTGTTGTCTTTTGATGGAAGGGATGAACTTCTTTCCTTTTTGGAATTTGTGTTGCGGAAAACTGAGAACCTTTTCTTGTGTTGAGCATTTGTGAGAATTGGGAGGCCACTGAAGTCATTAAATATGAGAGCTACCTTCTTTGGAAGCTAACCCAAGACTTCTTGCAAAGATGTTGATAACCACTGTGAATTCTTTTTTGAGAGTTGAGGTGCAACATTTGAAATCTTTCTTACTAGATTTGGCAGCACTTTCAAGGTCACTGCTATCAAATCTCCCTTAACTTTCATTTTTACCCACGAGTAGTATTGTTTACAAAGTAAAGTGTGATGGCAATAATGGGTGGTGTAATGGCAAAGAGTGAGAGATAGATGTAAAAATGGAATTTTAGGTAAAAAGTGGTAGAATACACACATTACATCTTTTTGTTGTACCCGAAAAAGAATACCAGGTGTCCATTTAACAAAGACTACACCCTAGATTATGGACTAAATCTAGGAGATTTTTACTATTAGATTACTTTGACAAGCTCTCAAAGATACAAGTTTACTCAAAGGATTCCCTGTCATTCAAACGTGTGTGCGAACTATTAGGTCGGATCAGACTTGGAGTCCTTCCAAAATCAATGTAATTCCAGTTCAAAATCTTCACTTTCAATTACCAATCACATCATGGCCTAGCAACTTGGACTCGACCAACTGTTGGACCTTGAGTTTCAGTGCCACACAATTTTCAGTTGAATGCCCAATTGAACCTTTTGTATTTGGCATTTGGGTCATTCCAACTTGGAAGAGGAGGCTACTTGATCTTTGCTACCGTTGGTATGGGTGATAGCAGGTTTGTAGCTTGTGGAAATTGAATCGACTTGAGTAGCTTTCTTCCCATGAGTGGTATGTGGTACTGATGAGGGAGCCTTGAAGATTACAGTCTCAATAGGATATCATTTCACTCGTAACATGAGTGGTAGTAGACCATAGGACTTGGAGATGATGTTTTGGACAACTTCGCTTCTTTCATTGAAACATCCTCCAATTGAAGAATCGACCAACTTTCCTGTTTTGATTCCAAATTCGATCTTTTCTCCAGATAATACCATATTTGAAAAGCTACTTGAAGTGTTCCCAACTAGTTTTTCATAAAATGGTCTATTTAGTGTTTGGATAAACAGGGTGATCAGTTCTCTTTCTATCATAGGTGGTTGAACTTGTGCGGCTAAGTCTCTCCACCTTTGTGCGTACTCCTTAAAGGTTTCTTGTTCCTTCTTCTCCATATTCTGGAGAGTTTGGCGATCCGGGGCCAAGTCCATGACATGCTTGTAGTTATTAATGAAAGCCTGAGCGAGGTCATTCCATGTTTTGATGTTTCTTGGACCTTGACTTAGATACCATTGTAGTGCTGACTTTGTAAGACTTTCTTGAAAAAGTGCTATCCACACCTTCTCATCTTTTGTGAGTGGTTGTATTTTTCTTAGAAATAGTGTAATATGAGTGATGGGGCAACTTGTTCCATCATATTTCACAAAGTCTGGCACCTTAAAGTCTGAAGGGAATCACAACATCTGGCACCAAGCAGAGATCATCTACCGAGAGAGATCCAAATATAGTGCCTCCTTCAATGGCCCGAAGCTTCTTCTCTATTGTCTCGAGCTTTTGAGATTCTCCTTCTTCCTTTGATAGTGTCTTCTTCTCTTCATAGGCAGTATTTTGTTTCAGGTGAATGCTAGCAGATGGACCTGATTCCTGAAAAAGATTTTCCTGAACTGAGATCCGTTGTGGGGTGAATCCTGGAGGATAAGTGGGATCTTGTGGCTCTTTGACGGGAACTTGGGTTGCTTTCCCCTTAATTAGCTCCATTAATTGTTTCATTTGCTCGGCCATGCTTTCTATCTTGGACTCCATATCTGTGAGACGTCCTTCGGTTTGCTCTGCCATTAGTCTTGTTTGGAGCCGAGTTGGATATCGGTGTTGAGGGCCAATTTTACCTTTTTAAAGTAAGATTCATTTTATTAGACTTTATATGCACTTGATTGATGTAATGGATGCATGCAATACAAAATGAGATTATGTTTTTATCAGACTTTATATGCACGTGATTGATGTAATGGATGCATGCAATACAAAATGAGATTATGTTTTTATCAGACTTTATATGCACGTGATTGATGTAATGGATGCATGCAATACAAAATGAGATTATGTTTTTATCAAAATGAGATTATGTTTTTATCAGACTTTATATGTACGTGATTGATGTAATGGATGCATGCAATACAAAATGAGATTATGTTTTTATCAGACTTTATATGTACGTGATTGATGTAATGCATGCATGCAATGAGTGAGTTTGATTATCCACTATCGTGGAACTTCAAGACTTCTAGTTGTCATTAGAAAGACCAAAAAGTTATTACAGTTTGATGCGTGGTTTTGATGCATGAAGAAAAATTGCACAAAATAGAAGTACAACAAAAGAAAAACAAGGTTAGTAACAAGTTAAATATCAATTAATAACTCATGAGCTATTATGAGAAAAGAAGTCAGAGCCATAAATATAAAACACGAAGAAAACAAAAGGGTAAGGCAACAAAATGGCATAACAATGACATGCTTATGGCGTTGGTAAATGGTAGGAATTCTATGGCCAGTTCTATGGTTAAGTGGGGAGTTCTATATGCATAAGGTGGTTTATCAAAAAGGCCAAGGATAGTTCCCGAATCCCATCACTAAATTATAGTGACAGCCCAATTCCTTACCCTCGAGGGTTTATGTAAGGAAAGGATTAATTCGAGTCGTAGCTTTTCGTGGGCCCATGCAGAGACTATCCGTCTCAGGAGGCAATACACTACTTTGCTACTTGAAACCAGTGAAGGCTTGGAGACCATGGTCTCACAAGGACAACAACACCAATTCCGCTTTGAAAGAACGTGTTCGATTTGAGGAAGCTCGGGTATAGAGCTTCATGTCGTGAATGCATAATGCATGTTTACACTAAGTAAATATAACACATAAATCCACATAAAAATAAGCAAAGCAGAACAAAAAAAATCAACTTTTAGGCTTGACTCACTAACTCAGAAGTCCCCAGTGGAGTCGCCAAGCTGTGGCAACGTGCGGGGTTTTTCGGGAGTCGCCACCAATCGGTTTTCGCTCAGGTCGATTGGACACCTAAAAATGGTCTGCGAGAGTTCGAGGGTTCGGGAGTACGGTTACGTTAAAATAACTCTATTTTAACGCCCAAAATTGGTACCTTAGTTGATTTCAATTTTGTTTTGCTTGCTTTTAAATAAACTTCAGTTAATTTTCAAAACCAGAAATTTTAACTGAATCATCCGGATGTGGATTTTTAAATTAATATGGATTTTAAAATCTTGATAATTAATTTGTATAATTTTTTTTATAATAAACTTGATATTTCCGAACCATGGATTCTATCGAATCACCCGGACACGGAATTTGATGAAATTTTAGTTAATTATTAAATATTTTAATTAATTAATAATCCATATCATAAATTTTGCTGAATTATCCGAATATGGATTTTTAATTTTTAATTTTCCAAAACCGTGAATCCTGTCGGATTATCTCGGATATGGAAATTAGTAATTTAAATTTTTAATTTTTAATTTATATTAAATTAATTATTAATTTATCTTTTTGTCATAATTTTTATGAAATTTTTTTATTTTTAATGTTAAATTATTTTAATTTTTTTTAAAAAAAGTATTTTTATTTTTTTTTTTTTTTTTTTCTTTTCTTTCTTTTTTTTCTTGTTTTCTTTCTTTTTTTCTTTTATTCTTTTTCTTTTTTTCTTTTTTCTTTTCTTTTTTTTTTCTTTTCTTTTATTTTTTTTTTTTTTTTTCTTTTCTTTTGATTGTTTGGTGAAAGATCTTTTTCTTTTTTTTTTTTTCTTTTTAAGTAATTACTTAATTTATAAAGGAACCAAAAAAAGTAATTATTTAATTATCTAATATCAAGATTTTTTATTTATTTAATAAAGAAACCAAAGAGTTATATATTTTTTTTAAAAAAAAAATAAGTAAAAGAAAAGTCTTGATATTCATATATTTTTAATTTTGACAAAAGATTTTAAAGTAATTATTGAAATTTTTTTTGGTAAATTTTTTATTATTATTATTTTATTGGATATTTTATCTTATTTAAAAAAATTTGATATTTTTTATTATTATCTTGGACACTTTATTTTATTTAAAAAAAAGTTTGATATTTTTCCAAACCATGGATCCTGTCGGATCATTTGGATATGGAATTTAATTTAAGTTTTTTTTATTTAATTAATTATTTTTAATTATAATTTTATTGGATTTTTAATAATTTTAATATTTTTATTATTAATTTAATTTAATTTTATTTTAATTTTTATTAAAAAAATTATTTAATCCATAAATTTTAAAGATATACTTAATTAAGATTTTTATTTTTGGAATTATCTAATTAAGATTTTTTAATAAAAGGAATAAAAGGTTAACTTTTTAAAGAAATAAAAAATAAATAAAAAATATGTGTTCCAAAATAATAGAGGATGGGGGCTTTGTAAATAAAATGGATTCTTGATTAGTCCTAAAAAAAATAAGGTTAATTATTCACATAAAAAAAAAAAAAACTTCTTCTTTTATTTTGTTATTATTTTATTTTTTTATAGCTAAAAGTGAAATAAGTTTAACCATCTATGTAAAAAAAAAAATTACATAAAGTAAATAAAGGACAATAAATAAATAAATAAAAATAAAGTGGGGCTTTTTGGCCATCCACTTAAAAAATTGCACAAATTAAATAACATATGCAAATAAATAAATAAATAAACAAATAAAAAGCACATAAAGTAAATAAAGGAAAGTTAAAGGACAATAAATAAAAATAAAGTGGGGCTTTTTGGCCATCCACTTAAAAAAAATAGGAGGTATAACCTTCCATGAAAATAATAATAATAATAATAATAATAATAATAATAATAATAATAATAATAATAATAATAATAATAATAATAATAATAAAAGTTAGTTGTTAGTAATTAGTTCTGCAAAAATTAAAAGGTTAGTGACTTATAATGGAATAATAATAATAATAGTAATACTAATAAAAGTTAGTTGTTAGTAATTAGTTCTGCAAAAAAATTAAACGGTTAGTGCCTTATAATGGAAATAATAATAATAATAACAATAATAATAATAAAAGTTAGTTGTTAGTAATTAGTTCTGCAAAAATTAAAAGGTTAGTGACCATAATGGAATAATAATAATAATAATAATAAAAATAAAAGTTAGTTGTTAGTAATTAGTTCTGCAAAAATTAAAACTTATAATGGAATAATAATAATAACAATAATAATAATAAAAGTTAGTTGTTAGTAATTAGTTCTGAAAAAATTAAAAGGTTAGTGACCAAAATGAATAATCATGGAAAGATGAAGGATTAAAACAGGGTTTACCCAAAAAATTAAAATTTGAAATTGGCGGGTCGGGTAACGTTTCCGGCCGAAACGATTTCGTTTCTTTTTCTCTGTTTTCCAGCGACGATGACGGAGGAGGACCCTGGGCTGGCTTCATCGGCGACGGGCTGACGAGACGGAGGTGGAACGGTGGCCGGAGGGAGAGAGATAGAGGGAAACGGAGAGGGAGAGGAAGAAAGAGAGAGGGACGAACCGGCGGAGGGCGAGACGCGGGGGTGGTTGGAGACGGAGGAGGGCGAGACGCGCGGGGGCTGGTTGGCGACGGAGGAGTGTGAGACGCGAAGGTGCGGTGGCTGGTAACGGAAGGCGAGACGCGCGAAAAACGGAGGTTGACGGATGAGGGAAACAGTGGGCTGAAAGAAAGAAAAGGAAAGTTTTTAGTTTTCTGGGAAGAGGGAGGAGAGGTCAGAGACTGTTTCTACAGTTTTCCCTTTTTTCAAATGTAGCTATAATCTTGATTTTTTTCATGGTTTCTTCACAGATTTCCACCCCTATTTATAGGTTAAGGGGCCTTGGATTCCCTTAATTAAAAAAATTCAAAATTTAATTAAAAAAAGACTTATCTTTTAATTTAGTAAAATGACAGTTTCAGTCCTTTACGTCTCTTTGACTTTGGGGATGTTCCTGAAACTTCTGATTGAGACAATTTTGTCTTTTTCTGTCAATTTGGGCCAGAACCGTCGGTTTGGCCCAAAATTCATGCGAAAAACTACCAAATGCTGCTGGAACTTTCAGATTTTGTCAAATTTTCCAAAAATTCTTAATTTTGTCATTTTACCCCAAACTTTTCAATTTTGTCATTTTTTGTGGAGTTTTTATTTATTTATTTCATTCATACATATATACACACATATATCATTTTTAACTAAACCCTTATAAAAAAAAATTCATTTTAAACTAATTAACTTAATTAAATTTTTTTCAGTAATAATAATAATTAATTATTAATTATTAATAATAATTAATTAATAATAATTAATTTTTTTTTGTTTGGATATACACACATAGATACTAACTTAACAAAATGTCCCTCCCCCAAAAATACTTAATTTAATTTTCTCTTGGTATAATAATTAAATAATATTTTTTAAGTAATGATTTATTTTTTTGAATTTTTACATTAAATTTTTTATTTTTATTTTTTTGAAAAAAAAGGGCGGACGAAGAACATGGATATCAACAGGGTGCTATGTTTGTTCTGGCGCCATAGTGCTTAAAGCTCCATCCATTATGGTCCTCTACCCTTATTTCTGAATCTTAAGTTGCTATTGGTTGGGAGATTTTATCTAGTTGTTGGGGGTTGGACCCAAAACCACATCTTTCATCTCTTGGAAAGATCTAGACCATTATTAGCAAGATATTGTTAGAGAAGCAGTGGTAGGAGTGGTTTAAGTGGTAGGTTTTTATACTCTTCTTCTTCATCTCTCATTTTTTGAGCCATCATTGTTACATCTTGAGGAGTTTTGTAGCACTACTTGAAGAGCTAGAAGACTATGCTTCAAGAGAATTCTTTGGTTCTTCTTCTATCTTTTATTTTTATTATTTATGGATATTAAGTCTTCTATTTTCATAGATGTTTTTTT
>SMDT01000758.1:0-139447 GCA_005392925.1 Aquilaria sinensis | reverse complement strand
CTTTTGCTTTCCTTTGTCTCGAACACGTTCGCTTAAGAGACTTCGGAAAACCATACTTTTGCTTTCCTCGGCGATTGTCTTTGTGAGATTCTTGTTTTCTACTTCTTCAGAACTTTTTACTTAGAAATTTTTTTTCCAATTTGTACAATACAACTCTTCCATCGAAACTTTAAGCATAGAATTTTTTCAAGGCATCTGAGTGCCAAGTATTTTTTAATTCTATGCCTTCGGTATCGCCGAGCTTATAGACTCCTTTTCGTACTTCGGCAAGTACCAGGTAGGGTCCTTCCCAATTTGCGCGAAGTACCCCGTGGGACTGCTTTCGAGGTGCAAATTCAGCCTTTCGGAGAACGAGGTCTCCCTTCTTTATTCCCTTTGGCCTGGCGCGTAGATTTATGGCTACTGCCACTCTTTGCTGAAAAGCTTTTCTCCTTAGCTCGGCTATTTCTCTGTGTTCGCCGACGAGGTCGAGCTTGGTTCTCAGACCGAGGTCATTTCCTTTTTCATCGAACACTTGGACTCGTATTGACGGTTGTACTATCTCGACGGGGATGATGGCCTCTGTGCCGAAGACAAGTGAAAAGGGTGTTTCCCCTGTGGCTCTTCGGGGTGTCGTTCGGTAGCTCCATAACACGCTTTGGAGTTCTCCTGGCCATTTCCCTTTTGCTTCTCCCAATCTCTTTTTCAGACCATCTTTTATGGTCCTGTTAGATACTTCCACCTGCCCATTACTCTAGGGGTGAGCTACTGGGGCGAAGTGCATTTTTGTCCCGAGGTCGCTAATGAATTCTCGGAATCCTTTGTCTACAAACTAGGATCCATTGTCCGCTACGAGTACCCTCGGTATGCCAAATCTGCATACGATGTTTTTCCATACGAACTTCTGCACTTCTTTTGCCGAGATAGTTGTCAGGGGTTCTGCCTCGACCCATTTAGAGAAATAGTCTACTGCTACCACGCAGAACTTTATGCCTCCAGGCGCCGTTGGGAGTGGCCCAATTAGATCTATGCCCCAAACTGCGAAGGGCCAAGGATAGTCTGCCGAAGTCACGAACTCTGAGGGTGCTCTTTGGATGTTGGCATGTCTCTGGCAACTACCACATTTCTGGACGAACTGCTTGGCGTCCTTTCTTAGGGTAGGCCAGAAGTATCCTTGGCGGAGTATCACTGCTGCTAGGGCGTCGGTTCCGATGTGCGAACCACAGGCACCTTCGTGAACTTCTTCGAGGATCATTTCGGTATCCTCTTCACTAACACACCTCTGTAGTGGATTTGCATATCCTTGCCGATATAGTTCTTCTCCAATTAAGAAGAAACGGCCGGAGCGCCTTCGCACTTTTGCGGCTTCGCTGGGGTCTTCGGGGAGTGTGTTGGTTGCGAGATACGTTTTGATTGGTTCTCTCCATCCTTTCCCCGAGGTCTCTATGCTTAGCACCGCGATGCTGGGGTGGCTTAGCACTTCGGTGCAAGTTTTGGACTTCGCCAGACAGTCTGCCTCAGCATTTTCCCGTCGGGGTACGTTCTCGATTTTCACGACGTCGAACTCCCGAATAAGCTTTGTTACCAACTCATGGTATTTTGCCAAGGTCGGGTCTTTCGCGCCATAGTCCCCTGCCATTTTTCGGACCACCAGCTGGGAATCACTATGTGCTTTCAAGTTTCTCACGCCAATTTTTCTGGCCAGGCGTAATCCTGCTATGAGGGCCTCATACTCCGCCATATTGTTGGTGGCATTGAAACTGAACTTGATGGCCTTCATTACTTCTAGGCCTTCGGGGCCTCTGATAATCACTCCAGCTCCCTGGTGTTCGGATCCTGAGGCCCCGTCAACGTGTAAGGTCCATTCTGGCTCACCCTCTTTTGGATCTGAATGGCTCTCCTCAGTGGTGGGTATTTCGGCGATAAAATCTGCCAGTGCTTGAGCTTTTATGGCTTTCCGAGGCTCGTATGTGATCTCGTGTTCACCCAGCTCTATGCACCACTTGGAGAGCCTTCCCGAATGATCAACTCTCTTCATGACATCCCGTAGTGGCAGACTACTTCGGACAATGATGGGGTGAGCCTGAAAGTATGGCCGCAGCCTTCTACCTGCAAGCACTAAGGCATATATAGCTTTTTGAAGCAAAGGGTACCTGACTTCGGCGCCATGCAAGGACTTGCTGACATAGTAAACCGGCCACTGTTTCGGTCCTTCTTCTTTCACAAGAACCGAACTCACAGCTTTTTCCGTGACGGCGAGGTATAGTGCCAGGGGCTTTCCCTCCCGAGGTTGCCGCAGAGTCGGCAGTCTGGCCAAGTAGACTTTGAGTTCTTCCCAGGCTTTTTGGCAATCTTCAGCCCAAGGATGGCCATCCCTTCCGAGGTCGCCTTCCATTTTTGCCGCTTTTGTGAGGACTTTGAAGAAGGGTCGACACCTATCTCCGTACCTGGAAATAAACCTGCTCAGAAAGGTTATTCTTCCGGTGAGTCTCTGCACGTCTTTGACTGTGGTAGGTGTTCGGAATTCAAGCAGAGCCTTAATCTTCTCAGGGTTAGCGTCGATGCCTCTTTCGGATACCATGTACCCGAGGAATTTTCCCGAGGTCACCCCGAAGATGCACTTCTCTGGATTAAGGCGGATCCCGAAGGTTCTGAGCTTTTGGAAGGTTTCCCCTAAATCTGCAACGTGGTAGCCAGGCAGTTAGCTCTTGACTATCATATCATCAACATATACCTCCATGTTCCTCCCCATTTGGTCTTTGAAGACCTTGTTCATCAGCCTTTGGTAGGTGGCTCCTGCATTTTTTAGTCCCTCGGTGATGAAGGCAGTCTTCTCTTCGTCTCCGGGGTCCATCCTTATCTGATGGTAGCCACTGAAGGCGTCTAGGAAACTTAAGAGCCCATACTCGGCAGTTGAGTCTACCAGTTGGTCTATTGGTGGAAGAGGATATGAATCTTTTGGGCAGGCATCGTTCAAATTTCTGAAGTCGATGCACATCCGAAGCTTGCTACTTCCTTCTTTTGTGGCAATTACCACGTTACTTAGCCATTCGGGGTAGTTTACCTCCCGGATAACGCTAGCGTCTATCAGACGCTGGACTTCGGTTTTGACGAATTCACTTTTGTGAGCTGAGATGCTCCGTTTCTTTTGCCGGACAGGTTTTACTTCCGGACTCACTTTAAGGCTATGCTGGATTACGCGAGGGTTTACCCCTGGCATGTCCTTCGGCGAGTAGGCGAACAGATCTTTATTTGCAAGAAGAAAAGATACAAGTTTTTCCTTGTCTCCGTCGGCCATATTTTTCCCTATTCGGGTACTATGGCCTGGGACAAGCTCTACTTCTTATGTTTCCGCCTTTGTGGAATCTTCTGCCTCGCCCCTTTCCAGCTCTTTTGCTTCTACAGCATGTGCTAAGTTGCTTGCTGGAGCCTTTCGTGCTCTGACGAACACCTTTCTCACCTCGCCTTGATCAATGAAGATCTTTGCGTCTCCTTTTTTGGTGGCGAAGGAGACGGTCAAGTACTTTACATCAGGGCGAATGTGCAAATTTCCCTGTGTCTGTCTGCCGAGAATGGCGTTGTATGACGAAGGAACGTCCATGACTATGAATCTTGCCATGGTAGAGGCGAACAACTCAGTAGTTCCTTTCTCCGAAGTTCCTTTCATCATCAAGGGGAGGTCGATCCACCCGAGGACAGGTAGCTCAGATGGTCCTACGCCGAACGTGGGTGAAGTAACAGCCTTGAGGTCACTCCTGGATACGCCCAAGCTTGGTAGCAAGTGTGAGAACAAGACGTCTGCGTTTGACCCATCATCCAGCAGTACCCTCTTGACGTCCCAGTTTCCTATCCTCGCCATTATCAGCAATGGATCGTCATGGGGAAATACGATGGTGGAGCCATCCTCGCGGGCCAATTTTTTCGTTGGGCTCTGATATTCCATCACCGCTATCTCTCTGGCCCTTCTTTTTCTTTCCGAGGATGGAAGTCCGGTTGTGATCGTCTGTATTACTCCTGCCGAAGGTGGAGGACGCCTTCTCGGACTTCGGTTCCTTCGCCTGTCCGAATCGTAATCCTCGTCATCGGGCTTTCCTTCCTCCTCTTTTTTCCCTTTCGGGGAAGGCATTCTCAAATAACGCCGAAGCTGGCCCTGCTTTATCAGTGATTCAATGTACTTTTTCAACTGAAAGCAGTCTTCGGTGTCATGACCGTGATCACGGTGGAACTGACAGAACTTCTTCATGTTCCTTCTGTTGTCAGCAGTCATGCCCCTTGGCCGTTGGATTTGAGCCCCCTGTTTTTCCAACGCCATAAGGACGTTAGCCCTCGTGGTGCTCAGAGGTGTAAAGTTTTGGGGCTTCCTTCCTCCTACTCGCATTCTCCGAGGTCGGCCTGACTGTTCCGTTGGACACCGGGCTTGCTGGCTGGACCCTTCGCCACGAGCTTGAATTTGGTCGTGTTTTGGTCCAGTCATTCTCAGTTCTTCGGCTGTCATGTGTTGTTCAGCCCTTCGGTAGAATTCTCCCAGCGTGTCCGGGGGATCTTTGGAGAATTCGTAAAACAAGTGCGAATCCCTCCGGAGGCCCCTCGTCATGGTGAGGATGCGGATTTCGGGACGAAAGTCCGGAACACTGAGGGCCTCCCTGTTGAACCTCTTGACATAGTCACGGATGGTCTCCTCGTTTCTCTGCGCTATGTCAAACATCTGGACGGGCATCTTCGCCGTCGGCTTGCTCCCAATGAACTGTTGGTTGAACGCCGTGGACAGCTCCTGGAACCCCTTGATGTTTCCTGGAGGCAGGGAATTGTACCAGGCAGTTGCTGGTCCTGCGAGGGTGACTTCGAAGCACTTGCAGAGCGTAGCATCGTCAGCCCCATGTAACACCATGCTGCGTTTGTACTTTGTTAGGTGGGCCTGGGGATCAGTCCGACCCTCATAGGTCTCCAGCCGAGGTAGCCTGAAGTCACTTGGCATGGCCGCCTCGACCACTGTTCGGGCGAAAGGAGTTTCATCTCCAGAGACCGTTTCAGTTAGCCTGGCCCAAACAGGCTTGCGTGCCACCTGCTGTTCCACTCTCTCCAGTCTTGCCAAGACTTTCTCCAGGAGGAGCGTAGCACTGGGCTCCTTTTCCTGGTGCCGTCCCTTCGGGGAGCGACTTCGGAACCGAGGTGAGGGGGACCCTGCCTCTGTTGATAAACTTCTTCTGGACGGGATTTCAGGTTGTTTAGACCTTGCTCTTTCCGCCAGCCGTGCCCCGAGGGGCAAGTTATCTGTTGAGGACTCTTCTCGTGGCTCCCCACTTCCCGAGCTATGATGGGTTGCCCTCGGGCTTTTCTCCCGAGGTCGTGCTGACGAAGTGGGTTTTTGCGCCTGGGCTGGTTGCGGCCATCTTCGGTCTATTTGTTGTGTCATTTCAGCCACAACAGACCTCTGAAAGTCTCTTAAAAAATCCATGGTGATGACAAGAGGGCGTTCCTCTTCAGGCAAGGAAGTCTCTGGGGGACTTTGTTCGGTAGCTGGTTGGGTCTCAGGCGCGGACGGGGACTTTGGAAGTCCTCTGTCCTTCGAACGCCGAGTTTCGACAACAGCTACCTGGGAGTAGTTTCCCACAGACGGCGCCAAATGATGCCCCAAGGCATCTTCGTTTGCTGTCATGTTGACAGGTGGAGAGACTTCCTGTGGAGGCAAGCGCCTGGAGCTCAGGTTTCCCAGCTGAGTGCGCCTGAAAAGCTCAAAGAAAAGGTTAGGAGGTCCCCGGTTTGCTTTTCCGGGGAGGACCCTCCGACGCCCAAGTCAGTTTTCTGAGTGAGAGTGGAGGAAGAACACTAAGGGATCAAGTGTCTTGCCTGTTCTGTGTTTTCTCAGAGAGAGGAAAATGCCCTTCCTTTGCCCAGTCCCATTTCCTAGTATTTATAGGAGTAGCTGGTCTGTTCAGATCATGACACGTGTTCGGTCGGATTTGATCTGTCTCTTTGGACCTAGGGGACAGGCAGCCGTTTGCAGCCTCTTTTAGCCCTGGACCCGGACGGGTTGTGTCAGGACTGGGGCGGCTGCGGCGTGTCATTTCGCCGTTCAGATGTGACGTGTAGGGCTTGTGGGTGACATGTCAGAGGCTCCTTAAATGCTCATACCGTACTCCCGAGGTCCCCTGGGCGAGGTCTCCCTTCGGTGCGGGCACCCTCTTCGGATTCTATCCGTCCTTCGGTGCGAGCACCTCCTTCGGGATCTATCCCATAATTCTGGGAGCGCCCTTGATGAACACCTTCTTCGGGACTCACACCCATAGTTCGGTGATTCCCTTGTTCAGGTGTTTCTTGTTCGGGGAATATCCTCTTCGGGGCTTCTGCCTTCGGGGAGATTCTTCCTTGCTTCAGAGAGATGGCTTTCTTACCCGAAGACGGTCAGTTTGGCCCCTCGATGGAGACGGTGTTATCCTCGGAATTCCTGACGAGCTAACCGAAGTCTCGAGCTCATAGTGTTTGACTTCGCACCTTCCGAGGTCAGTAAAAAGATCCTCTCTTGGGTGACGTCAGACTCCTCGGCCAATATTCTGGCATGGAGTTACTACCGAGGAAGCAATAGCCTTTGGCTATCAAAAGCCGTCCCACGGCGTACTTCGCGCAAAATGGGAAGGTCCTTACCTGGTACTGGCCGAAGTACGAAAAGGGGTGTACAAACTCGGCGATGCCGAAGGCGTAGAACTAAAAAATACTTTGCATTCAGAAGCCTTGAAAAAGTTCTATGCTTAAAGCCCTTAGTGAAAAAAATTGTACAAGATACAAAAATTTCCAAGTACAAAAGTTTCTTAGAAAGAATTTTTTCTAAGTATAAAAGTTTTTTTTCAGGCAGAAGGCAATGTACTCCCAAGCCTAAACAAGTCAGATGATCATCTCGCGAAGTCTCTGGAGCAAACGTGTTCGGGACGGTGAGAAATGAAAAAATTCACATGGAGAGACTTAGCCAAAATTCTATGAAAGAAAGTATCTTTATTTATAAAACTGCTTACAGATAAGGAAAATTACAAGAAGAAAAAGAAGAAAAAGAAGGCAAAGGATCCTAGAACAAGCTAAGGAATCTCGGCGTCCCAGGAGTCATCAGCTCTTGCGTCCTTTTCCGCCGCCTTCGGCGCCGAAATAGAAGAAGGCAAGTTCAGATGACCAATCTTAGACCAGGTCCACTGAGGTCCCTCGGGAATGTTCAGGGCCGCCAAGAAAGAGAGATCCAGATCTGGAAACCTCTGAAGGACTTGGTGCCGAGCAAGACAGAACCCATCCTGAAAACCAACCTTGGTCATCTGGTCAGACTTATCCTTCTCGACCTCAAGCTTCTCGAGGTCCTTCTGCAGATCAGAGATCTCCTTCTTCAGTGCCTTCGTCTTCTTCTTCGGCTCCTTCTTCAAAGCATCAACCTCGGCTTGGAGCGCAGCCTTCTCAGCAAGCGCCTTCGCCAGGAGACCTTCAGCCTCTGACTTCTCTTTCTGATGCGCCTCATTTGCCGAGATCAGCTCCGCCACCTGGGAGCCGAGGTCAGAAATTTTCTGGGAGGAGTCCTTCAAAAGTTCCTCTTTTTCTTTCTGGAACTCCTCCCGAAGGGTGGCAACTTCCTTCTCCGCAGCTTGGGCCAGCTGCAAATTCTTGACAGCTAATTCCGAGCACATGGCCTTAGTTTTTTCTAAGGCTTCTAAGGCCGAAGCTCGGAACGCCGTCTGCCTCGCCACCCGAACTCTGAGAAAGCCGGCATACCCCAGTAGCTGCAAAAGGATAAAGGCGAGGTCGTTAAGACAAAGAGAAAACCAAACACTTAGAAAAAATTCAAGGAAGAAAGATAGGCGCGAAGTATACCTGGGCGGCGTGTTCGGAAAGCTTCGCGGCAAGAGAATCGTCGCCCGGGTGAGCCTCGGCAATGGCCTTAAAGGAGGCCTCGGTGAGGATCCCTTTCGAGATCTCTTTAGCCATTTGCTGGCAATCTCCGGAGTACAAATTCATGTCCTCCGTAAACGTCCAGAAAGGCTCCTTCGGGACTTTCCCCTTCGACATGCGGGCGTCCCGAAGGGCTCTCCTCTTTGCATGCTCAACTGCCCAACCCGGAGTGAGCAACTCCTCTACACGACAAAACAGAAAGCTGGATTAAGGCAAGTAAACCTCAAAACAGAAAGCTGGATTAAGGCAAGACATCACAAAACGAACCTGCTGGCACTTCGGCCACATCATCGTCGGGATCTGGGACCTCCTCGGCAGAGATCCCCTTGCCTTTGTTTTTGCGCCGTTCTTCGGCAGAAGGGGCCTCTACCACGGCGTCCAGAAGAGCCTGCGACGGGGTAGGACTCTGAGGAGGGACCTCGGCAGTAACCTCGGGCTGAGGGACGGTGGCAGCTTCCGGCTCTTCGCTAGCCTCCTCGGAAGCTTCTCGCTGAACGGATGGAATGGTCTTCTTCGCCCGTTTAGCCGAAGGCCCAGCCCCGGTCGTTTTCCGCCTTCGGGAGATGGCTTTCTTCGTCTGCTTACCCCTCTCGGATTGACCGATGAAAAGGGATTTGTAGAAGGCGGCAGTGTCCTCGCCCATTTCTGAGAAAGAAGGAAGACATCAGCGTGAGTTCAAAACGAAGTTATAACAAAAAGACTAGAAAATAACTTACTCTCATAAAAAGTTTCGAAAGAAACTTCCTCCCGAAGGAGTTGCACTAGCCAGGAATCCTTCCCAGCGATGGCAGGAGCCGGCATCCCGAGGTCCGTCTTGTGCTCCTTTACCACCCCTAGCTCCCGAAGGACCTCCTCGGTCATCAGCCTCCAATTGATGGGGAAGGGGTAAAGAGAACGCGAAGGGACCTCGGGACCCCAGTCGGCGACGGCTCGGATACGTCCGTCGAAATCCGTGAATACGGAAGCCAACTCGGGAGTCAACAGTATCCTCGGATCTACGACGTCATCCTCCAGCCTTCCCTGAGCCCACTTGGTCGGAACATGCGACCAGGCCTCCTCCATCTTCAGAAAGAAAAACTTTTTTTGCCACCCTCGCCAGCTGTCCTTAGTGGCGAAGGTGAACATATACTTTTTGCTCCCGGATCCCCGAGGTAGCATGAAGTAAAAGCCACCCTTCGGGACCACGTAGAGCTTGTAGTACTGCATAAAAATGATGAAGTGGGGTTCTATTTTGAAAACGCCACACATACAGAGGAAGGCGTTGAAATAGCAGTACGAGTTCGGAGGAAGTTGATTTACGGCAATGCCATGGAATTGGCAAAAGTCGCAAATCAACTTCGGAGGGGGGAACCGAAGTCCGGCTTTCAGCTGAGCTCGGAAAACGGTAATCTCGTTACTATGGTTTGAGAAGCTGTAATGGTCAGAACTTGGCAACCTCGTAACAGCGTACGAAGGAAGGAAAAATTTTTTCTTCCACCTTGCTAATTTTTTAGGAGTGGTGCAGCAAGGGTGGGACAAAAGAGGGTGCCAACTTTCAGGAATAGGCATTTTTGGCTGAAAAACGAGTTCGGAAAAAGGCAAAAATGAACTTCGGGAAAACTTTGAAAAACAAAGAGTTCTGGAAATCAAAACCCACCAAATCTTTTGCCGAAATCTGGGTGTGAAGACGCCGTCGTGAAAGGTGACCGGAAAAAAGCTCAGGTGAAAGAACCGCCGCGAAAAGCAGAAGAAAGCAGAAGGAAAACCAGAGCAAAAGCAAAAGCAAAAGAGACAAATGACGAAATGAGCATATATATAGGCCGAGGGAGGTAGGCGAACCGGCGTCATAAGTGCTCTGCGAAGGCGAAACGTCGCCATAACTGCTCTTTTGCGCCTAAAAAGGCGCGCCTGCCGTTACAACACAATCCTCACCAATGACAAGCTGCCACGTGTCAACCATCGCGCCAAAAGGGGGGATGCGTGTCCCGACACCCCTCATCCTTAGGCGCGTCGTTCCAGACTGACACACCTATTCCTGACACATGACGTGGCGCAGACCTAAAAATCTGGAAAGCAGGTTACTTCGAAGATACCAACAGACAGGCTATGGTAGAAAAGCCTACGTCTTCAGACGAAAGGTCCGTCTTCGGAACAGGTACTACACTCAAGGCCCAAAGACGAGCCCTCAGGAAGCGAACAAACCGAAGTTCCCACTTCGGCTTTTTCGAGGGGGGCCTGTGATAGCCGAAGGGCTCTCGCCTCTTCCAGTATATACTTCCCCGAAGGTTTGTTCGGGGAGCCTGACGTAGCTCGGAAAGAAGCATTGCCATCGACCTCGGCAGAAGCGAAGTCGAGCACGACGAAGTAAGTACTTCGGCTGAAACGCCAGGTTATCTAAATGTGTTGCTGACTCCCTCGGGGAACCGAACATATCGCCTTCGGGAGAAAAGAACCAGCTACTGAAAGCAGGAGAGATTCTCCCCGAAGGCGGAACTCCCGAGCTAGAGAACTCCCAGAGCCACCAGCGTGATTCTCGAAGAAGGGCGTCCGTACCAAAGGGCGACCTCGCCCAAAGGACCTCGGGAGTACGGCATGAGCATTTAAGGAGCCTCTGACAGATCGCCCACACGCTGCCTGAAACGGCGGCCTGACACGCTGACGTCATCCAAGTCCCGTCTCAGCCACAAAACCAGGAGCCTACAAACGGCTACCTGTTCCCTACGCCAAAAAAGCACAGAAAGAATCCGACCGCACACGTGTCAGGATCCGAACGGGCCAGGTGCTTCTATAAATACTGGGAAACAGGACTTGGCAAGGGATAGCTATCTCTCCATCGGCACTCTCGTACAGCAGAAAACATATACAGGCCAGATCCTATATCCATTTAGGGTCCCTACTTTACTCACTATCAGAACACTAACTTGGGCGTCGGAGGCTCCTCCCCGGAAAAACATCCCGGGGACCTCCTAACGCTTTTTTCTGAGCCTTTCAGGTACTTTCCCACCTGGGGAATCTCTCCGTCAGACGTTCTCCCTCCTCAAAAGCTCCCTCGGAACTCACCATGTCATTAGACAAAGATGCTTCAGGGCATCAGGGTGGGTGGTTGGACGCGCTAAATATCTCACCCTTTTGTTCCTGCTTAGAAACGTTCCACTGTGGCTTCATAAGGCTAGATAATCATCCAACAATGGCCACATCATCATTTTCCATTTGCTCTAACGAAGTAAGTGACAGAAAGTACCTGAACTGGATGGGCATAAAGAAGAACAGTAACTTGCTAGGACAAACATGAGGCAAGGTACCTAGTTATGACAAAAAAAACTAGGTTACCTCTGGTGGATTTTACCCATCCCCTATAATATTATAATATTTCTTAAAAACAATTAACGGAAATCCATTTGGATCTAGGGCTTTGAGGTTATATTACTCAAATATAGCCCTTTTAATTTCTTCCTTTGAAAATGGTGTTAGAAGATCCATTTTTTGCTAATCAAACAACTTACTAGAAATGGAAGAGCAAATTTTAGATCGAGCTATCTCATAGAATGGTAAAAGATCATTGTATAAGTTATGGTAGGGACTGTGCAGCTTCTCCCTGATTTTTCATCATCATAAATCCAAACATTTTTCCTCAAGCTGTAATGCTGAAATTTGGCCTTAATTATCTCGTTTTGGTGCTGATATGGAAGAAATAGTTATTATTGGCCCTTAAGGTCAAATATTTAATCCTTGATTTTTTATCCTAGAATAATTTCTCATATGCTAGCAAATGGTATGTCTCCTTCAAAGGGCCATAACCTCAGAATGAGAATCCAAAATATTATTTGAATTGAGCTTGTTCCAGTAATTTCTCAATTTTCTCAATTTCTTGATTTAAGCTCTCTATCGAGGATTTACTCTACTTCCTCAAAAAGGGAACCATATTGGAGCACTTGGAGACCACCTGAAACATTTTAGAATTTAGAATAGACAAAGGCCAGATAGCTCTAACTATCTCTTCATACAAATGATACTTCAGCCAAAAGGCTTCAAGCCTTCCAGGTCTATGATAGAACTGAATGATATGTGTGGTATCCAGAAGAAGAAAAGCATGGTCTAGCCTCTAAATAGCTAGGTTAACTAGCTTGACATCAAGGAATATATGAAACCAAGTCTCATTGCAATAAGCCTTACCAAAGATTTTATAAACAATATCTTTACTTTCTTGGAGATTAATCCAAGTAAAGGTTGGGCCATTGTAGGGAATTTGAATAAGATTTAATTCATCTAGAAAGGCTTACAAATACTTTGCCTTTATGCAAATATGGACATTCCTACCAAATTTTTCAAATGAATTCAGGACTTGGTTCCAAGTTGATTGCCTAAGTTACACATTCGAATTCCCACAGACACATCTTAAGAACCAAAAGAATGTACCACCATCAACTACTTAGAGAACAAACAAACTAGCAGATATAGAGATAGCCGAACAATTAACTTGAGACAACCATCTCACCCAAAGCACTCTTTTCCATCCTTGGGGATCAACAAAATCATAATTATCAAACCCCAAACCCTTTAGTTTACTTGAAATCAAGATGCTTACTATTTGAGCCATTAGAAATAGCATCATGGCTTGTTTATTCATTACTAGTCTATAAATGTGGTGAATTGTCGAAAGATGACACAGCCCTTAACAATTGAAACCCAGGACCTTCATTTCTCACCATGGATTTGATGTGGTTTAAACCTAGAAAGACCCTGTTCCAATTGTAGTGGATGAAAAGAAAAGCCAACAGAGAGGTCCAATGTTGGACAAAAAGCAAGAATACCAGCACCAGTACTTGCCATAGGGACATCCTTAGTAGAAGCAAAGGCAAAATCAGAAGTTGATGAATCCAAATAGGCAGATAGAGCACAAAACTTCTTAAGAGGATGATCCTTCATATAGTCAAGCAAAACAAACCAAACACCAGATCACTTTCAGTTTCTTTTGTAAAAAATTCATTTTGGCTTTTTAAGTAACTATCCTGAATCAAAACAAAATGGCCTACACAAAAATTGTTGCCAATTAAGAGTACATTTTGGATCTTATCAACACTAATTTATGAGAAATTTCTTTGCTAGTTTCCTCGCTTGGACCATGAGCAATGAACTGGAAAATTTTGCCTTTTCTTAGGCCACTATAGCAACTATCTTGAATAGATCACTAGGCCCGCTTGACGAATTTGGGTCAATATTTTTCAGACACTAGCAATCGGCCCAATAAAAATAGCTAGTCTAGAAAAGGTTACTGAGACCATGGAGAAATCAACAGCACAGCCCACGAAAAAAGTACTAGAATTTGAAGGAGAAAAACCAATTGAACTATAATATGCCACTTCATCTAATCTTGACTAAGAATTTGAAAGCCTTCTTCCTAGTTAGGTCTTCTCATGGCTTACTCACTGGATCCATTATAGGATCATCATCTTGGAAAAAATATTCCTCATGATCTAACCTTTGCTAATGATGGCCAATCAATTGTTCTGAACCTAGGCAAGCTGAAGGGGCCATAACATTTGCTTTTTCATGCTCTTATCCATCTAGCAGATTAATTAGCCAAATGAGTTTATCAATAATAAGCTCAATCAACAATATGTTTAGATGAACAAAAGGCATCATTCTTCAGAGATCAACTTCAATGGAGGAACGCTCATGGCCGGTCCATTTGTCGTATGACAGTTGATCTTTCAAGGGTTCTAAAGGTTGATCTTTCAAAGGGTTTAAAGGCTCACATTTTGCTGGTGAAACATAGTGCATAATAATCCACCCAAACATAGTCAAGCTCAATCAAATGCATCAAGCATAACTTCTTATTGATAGCCTGAATAGTTTGCAAAAGGGACATGTTACAGTGAGGCTTTGAGTTGTCTCTACACCCATAATGTTTGCACAACGTAAATACCTTCTAGAAGGTGAAAAGATACCCAAAGAGCCTGGCTATTGGTTGTTTCAAAAAAGAACCCCAGGATAAATGGTTCATCAACACTGATAATAGTCTTAAATCTAATATAATTCAATGATAAGGGCTTGAGTCTTCCATATCTATTGCTAAGACTAGATGAACTCAATGAGCAATTTCATGAGTAGTTTCAAGGTTAAGGTATGTAAGTGGAAGCCCATGAACTTGCATCCACACAACAATAATAAAAAAACTGCATGATCTTCTACCTTCAAGTATGTCTACAACCGTTGTAGCATAATTAAGGCCTCATCCATATTCTAGGGGGTCTCAGCTTCTAAGTGAAGTACATCACTCCAATTACTAAAATGAAGGATAAACCAATTTGATCTTCTACTTCCCATGAATAAGGCAGAATCCTCAGTCTAACACACATTCTAAATATATGATTGAACAAAAGTAACAAAAAGCCTTATTGGTCCACCACTTGAATAATGAGGGACTGAGAGAGGAAGTTCCTAATTTGCTTCAAAAGATAGCAAAAACAACACCATGTCGAGGGAGATAATCTAGGGACCACTATTTTTTTGGAGAATCTTGCCATTTTTAGGGTATGGCATACTAGGGATAACCCATTTATATGATAGCAGATATAGAAAAGAAAAAGCCAACTAAACCAAGAAAACAAAAAAGCAAACCAATTAATTTAGCAGAATTTTAAAATTCTGAGAAGGTCCCAGGTGGCTATTGTTCTATGTTCAGTTGCAATATAGACTAGAACTAGGCTATAAAACCCAAATAATCACCATGGTGGAGAAGTCGAGAGGCATTAAAAAAACAAAACCACAAACCACACAAATAGGTCTTGATTTAGGGGTTACACATGACTGAACCCCTAATTAGCTGCTCGATTAGATTTATCCACAATTGATAACCGCAAATAAGAGAGGAACAATGCCTACCAGATAAGATGGTGATTTGGTGCAAAGAACACCACAAAACAAAATTCTCAATGTAGGGATTTCACAATAACTAAAAAGAAGAGAAATTGAGTCCATGCGGATACCAAATCAATGGTTGGAAAGTTAAAGCTTTTTGCGGTTAAGAATAAAAGCCTCAAAGAAATGGTGATTAAATGCACTCAGATTAGGCATTTTGTTGAACCTTAGGAAGAAAATGAGCTTAGGTGAAAAAACATGAGCAGCAGTACCAAGTAAACCTCACGAACAACAGTCCAAGTTGAGAGAAGTGATGATGAACTAAAGAGTATGAAGATTATTGTCTAGTGATGGTAGAGGATGGTGAGGTGACCAAATGAGAGAAGAAAAACCAAATTGAATTAGGGATGCATGTCGTAGATGCATTAGCCTCTCAAGAAGTAAAAGTAGGGATGACAAAATTTGACCCGACCCGAAAACCTAGATCGACCCACTCGAACACAAACCCAACCTAACCCGATTTGATTAGAGAAGTCAATGACTCAAACCCGGTTGTACCCAACCCGGCCTGAACCCAAACCTGATTAAAGTAAAACCTGAAAATACCCAAAACCCAAAATACCCGAACTCGGAATAACCTGAACCCAAATTGGACTAAACCTGAATTGGCTCGAACTTGAAATGACCCAAACCCAAAAAGGCCCGAGTTTAAACCCAACAAGACTCAATCTCTAGGATTTATTGAATTAGCCTATGACTTTATAAAATAATCAAATTTTGCTTTATAAAATTACTAGATTTATCTCAAACTCTTGAGAGTTGATAGATTTGTCCCAAAATTTTTAATTTTGCCTGGAACTTTCTAAAAACCTTTAATTCACACCCAAACTTTTCCATTTCGCCTATACTAACCTCAAATGACCTTTAGGGCTCCAAATTAGCACCTAAACTAAATTAATTTCTATTTTGACCCTAAATAATTATTCAAAATTCCTAAAAAATTATAACTCAAAGTGATAATATAATTTAAATGCATCTGATCCTACCCACATCTTAAGTTCTAAATTGACCGAGTTTATAGTTTCATGAATCGAATTTGCAAAGTTTTGAATTAGGTGTTTTTATTAAAATAATTATATATTATTATATTTATATCTAGTTAAATTAAATTTTTTAGATTATTTTTTATGCCTAGTAATTTTTTAGTTATGTGGTACCTAAATTTTGAAATTTTCATTTTACTCACTCATAAAAATTACAATATGGGTCTCTAAATTTTTCAAATATTTACATCTAAAATCAAATTCTTTAATTTAAATTTTAGCAAAATCTAAATAAAAAATTGAATTAATCTAGTTGTTCCATCTTATCCACCAATAACCCAATTAGACCCAAATATCAACCCAAATTTAACTTGTAACCCAAATAACCATATCTAAAGTTACCCGAAACTGAAATTGATCTGACCTGAATTGAACCTAAACCTGAAATCTACTCAACCCGGAAATAACCCGAGCCCAAATAACCAAACCTGAACCCAAATTGATACTAACATGACTAAACTCAAACCCGAATGACCTGACCCAAACCCAACCCGACCCACCCAATTGTCATCCCTAAGTAAAAGTATGATAATAGGGTTTTGTCATTAAAGACAAAAGCATACCCATAATTTAATATTTTTTTTTAGTAGTGGATTACGTTGGATATAGATGGAATAGCGTAAATCTACAATATATTTAAGTTTATATCTATGATTAGGCTTCTTTTAGGGTTGGTTTTAGATAAAATGAAACCAATTTGAAATCGATTGGCATCTCCAATAGATGAACTAACTCAAGAACCATAGTTTATTTTTACACAATCCATACAAAATAAATAAGGGTGGTTCATGATTGTTTTCAATTTTAGTGAACTCATGCTAAGCCTACTCAAAATTGCACATTTTTGTTATTATTGACTGACAATATTTAAAAAATAAACGTAAAAGTATGTTTTGAGACACTAATAAGTGTTTAATTTCTTCAAACCTTATGACGTGTAAATTACATAAGCCCACGTCATTTAGCATTATTAATGACGTATAAAAAATTTTATTTTTATATATAATAATCATTTGTTTAAATAAAATATCCTTTGAATCTCTACATTTTTTTTATGTCGGAAAGCATTTTCAAGTATTTTTAAAACAACAAGTAATTTTTTTATTACTTTTCCATATTTGGGTAGGTTCATAATTCATAATAATAATAATAATAATAATAATAATTAGTTGTTTCCAAATAATATTAGAAGTAGAAAAAAGCATAAGGGCATCCCATCCGTCTCTCTCGACAAATTTAGGTTTTCCACTATTTTTTTTCTTATGCTCTTTATTGCAAACATGAGAAAGTAGTTTTCTGGTTCAGTTTAAGAGAGTGATTTCCATCGCCAACATCAATGTGTGAATTGATTTTGATTTGTTGAAATTCGTTTTAAATTCAAGTACTTACTTCTTCATGATTGAGATTTATTGCAATTAATTTTTCTCTTCTTACTTATTGAATTGGTTCTAAGATTACAAATTTGCTTGATTTTCTTTCAAATTGCTTAGGTGCAAAGAATTCAATTTATGATAGCCGAAGGGCTATCGCCTTTTCCAGTATATACTTCCCCGAAGGTTTGTTCGGGGAGCCTGACGTAGCTCGGAAAGAAGCATTGCCATCAACCTCGGCAGAAGCGAAGTCGAGCACGACGAAGTAAGTACTCCGGCTGAAACGCCAGGTTATCTAAATGTGTTGCTGACTCCCTCGGGGAACCGAACATATCGCCTTCGGGAGAAAAGAACCAGCTACTAAAAGCAGGAGAGATTCTCCCCGAAGGCGGAACTCCTGAGCTAGAGAACTCCCCGAGCCACCAGCGTGATTCCCGAAGAAGGGCGTCCGTACCGAAGGGCGACCTCGCCCAAAGGACCTCGGGGGTACGGCATGAGCATTTAATGAGCATTTAAGGAGCCTCTGACAGATCGCCCATACGCTGCCTGAAACGGAGGCCTGACACGCTGACGTCATCCAAGTCCCGTCTCAGCCACAAAACCAGGAGCCTACAAACGGCTACCTGTTCCCTACGCCCAAAAAGTACAGAAAGAATCCGACCGAACACGTGTCAGGATCCGAACGAGCCAGGTACTTCTATAAATACTGGGAAACAGGACTTGGCAAGGGGGCTCTCCATCGGCACTCTCGCACAGCAGAAAACATATACAGGCCAGATCTTATATCCATTTAGGGTCCCTACTTTACTATCAGGACACTAACTTGGGCGTCGGAGGCTCCTCCCTGGAAAAACATCCCGGAGACCTCCTAACGCTTTTTTTCTAAGCCTTTCAGGTACTTTCCCACCTGGGAAATCTCTCCGCCAAACGTTCTCCCTCCTCGGAAGCCCCCTCGGAACTCACCATGTCATTAGACAAAGATGCTTCAGGGCATCAATTTAGAAGCAAGTGAATTGACAGGAAATCATTTTTATTTCTAGTTACTTCATACCAAGAGAAGTATGACAAGTTAAATTATTTAAGCTTTTGGATGGATGCAGGTAATAAACGTTTGTTCATTGTTCTTCATGTTAATTTTGAGTTGATTAAAAATTATTTTTCAATATCTAGTTGCTCAGAATTAAGCAATTAATCTAAAGCTTTATTTGGTTAATTTTACTACTGAATTCTTTGGGCTCTTTTTTAGCTTTCAAGAGAACCCAGTTTATTTACCTAAATTAAAGAATTATTTTCATTCAATGATAAACTGCGTAATTGGAATGGATAATTAACCTTGAACTGAGTGTTTTTAGTATTGATTAATTTCACTTTAATTTTATAGTTAATTTATTTTAGCATTCAATTAAAAAAACCCAATCTTTTATTTCAGTGTTTTGTCAGGAAACTTTCATATAAAAATTTCCCTTGAGATTCAACCTGGTTTTCACTGCTATAATATAAATTTATTTATTTTAAGTTGTTAGTGAGACTATAATTATTTTTAGCAATTTTGATGATCGACCAAACTTCATGATATCTATACAATTATGTAACCCAATTTAATACATGGGAACCCTAATAATTTCCTCTGACATATGAACTTAAAAAGAATTTACATAACTAATTTGACAAGGTTTATGAGGCATACAACAATTAAAGTAAAATTATACTCCCTTCATCTTAAAACTTTTTTTGTAATCAAAAAGGAAAATGAAAAAATGCATAGCTAAAGGAGAAAAGTCCTAAGAGCTGAAGATGCTAGCTAACGAGCCTGCTCAAGGCTTGAGCGATGGATAACCACCAAGAAGACTTTCAAGAAAAGATTGATATGGTAATGAATTTTCTAACATTTACTTCAACATCCAAATGGATCAAGCTATAATATGAGATATGAAGAAAAGCTTGAGTATAATCTAAAAGGATGGTGATGTTGTCAAGATGGTTGGCATGGGCAACCTGAACAGCACTTAAAATGGCCTTGACTTCCACTGACAATGCAAAGGGACATCTACCAATAGCATAACTAGTAACACTAGTAAGACTCGAGCGAGGATCTTGGCACATCCAACTGACAGCACCCCATCAAGTAAAAGGATTCCATGCACCATCAACATGGAAAATGGTAGGTGAAGTGAAGGAAGAAGCGTGACCACACACTTTAACCTGCAGAGGCGGGAAAGGTTGAAAGCTATGGCAGATACACACCTTGAATTAGTTTGCTAGCTAGAAGTCATGAACAAGGAGCTTTATAAACTGGATAATTTGGGGTCCCGACATGTCCGTGCCTTGGAAGACCTTGGAACTATGCCCAAGCCATATGCACTGAATCGAGATAAGAACAAGATTCCCTTTATCAGATTAGCAATGGGAATTTAAAGGAAGACTATAAAGGAACCAAACTAGCAAATCTTCACTAGGTTAGCCGTTAAAATGCCCGAGGTGTTATCCCACACATTCCTAGGCAGTGAACAATATGAAATATATCTTCATCGGCAATCCACAACAAGGACGGATGAATGAGAGCATGACATTTTTTTTTAAGAGCTCTGTTTTGGTTAAAAGGGCATTGTGAACACACTTTTAGATAAAAATCTTAATCTTGGGAGGAAGATCAGAAGCCCATAGGCATTTTAGGAACAAGTAAGTGAGCTTTAATTGCGATGGGCCTGAGATTGTAGAAATATTCTTAACCTAGGCCTAAACATATATTTTTTTTTTTGTTGAAAATGGTCTGTTATTAGCCCCCCCCCCCCCCCCCCCCCCAAACTAGCCAGTCACAAGAACTACTAGCAATGCACCGAGTGTTTAGTAAGATTGCTTCAACTACCTCTTTATGAAAGACAATGCAAAGAAGACCAACATCCCACAAATTAGTGCCAGGTATAAACAAATCCCCAACTTTATCACCTACTAAGCCATGAGCTGAAAACTCCAAGCAACCAATTTATTTGGGGGAAGCCCAGAAACCCGGTAGTTCTTCTAAATATCAATTAACCTTCCATCACCAATCTCCAACATAGATTAGGTTAGAGGAGTTCTTGTCTGATGAAGAGGCTCCGCCAAATCATAGTCGAGTCAAAATCAAGGCCAGCTTTCTACAAGGAGTTTATTTTCCCATATTTAGTTGAAAGGACTTGTACCATAAGAGAGTTCGAGTCTTTATGCATGATTCTCCAAAATGACTTGGCAAGAAGTGCCTAATTGAAATAGGCTTATATCTCGAATACCTAAACCATTATGCCCCTTTTGGAAGACTTAGAAGAAATCTATTTCCAAAATGAATACCATGATCAAATCAGAGCTTCGCCACCAAAATCAAAGAAATGGTTTAGAAAGTAAGTCACATTGTGACTAGAACATGGAATAGTGACATAATATAAATAGCGATGGAAGTTAGTGAGGTATATGATGGCCGGCAGCATCTTCGTCGCGTGAGACAGTGAGGTAGAGAAGGACTTCCGGTACGGGAGAGCGCCCGTTGTGGAGATTCCTCAGGAGTACCTGCCTGAAACACTCAGAAAACAGAGGTTATGAGGTCCCCGGAGTAATTTTCCGGGGAGGAGCCTCCGATGCCCAAGTCAGCACTTTGGGGGATAGAGAGGGAGTAGTAAAGGCAAAAGGTTCTTGCTTGCCGTGTCTTCTTGAGGGTGGAAAGAAGAGAGAGAGAGAGCGAGAGTCCCTCTTTAAGACCATTCCCCTGATATATATAAGAGGGGGTGAGCCCTGTAGATTTGTGACACGTGTACGGACGGATACCATCCGTACTTCTGCATGTAGGGGCCCCTAGCCGCCTGCAGGCTCCTCGGGCTACGAGCTGAGGCAAGCTTAGCCCTACATGACAAGACGCAGGCAGTGGCGGCGCGCAGGGTGTGCGGGCGTAATGTCAGAGACTCCTTAATGGCTTCTGCCGTACCTTCGAGGTCCCCTTGGTTGATGCCTCCCTTCGGAGTGAGGAGCCTTTTCCCGGAGTCAGACTAGTACTTTGGGGTATTCCCTGGCTCCGAAGTTAGTCCTTCGGGGGACTTTCTCCTACAGAAGGTAGCTGGTTCTTATCCCCCGAAGCTGGTTCGGTTGCCTTCCCGAGGGAGGCGATACGCTAATTTCCCGAAGTTGGAATTGGCGGGCTACCGAGGTTGTGTACCTCAGGTATCTGGCTCTCTCCTTTCCGGTGTCATCAGGTGGCCAGGGCGATAGCACTTCGGCTATCACATGCCCCCCCTCGGAAAGCTAGAGTGGAGGCTTCGGCTAGTGGTCCTTTTGGGGGCGCTTTTCAGGACTCGGAGCGTGGCATTCACAGGGGAGGCACTTCGCCACCTAGGGGATATGCTTTATTCGGACAGGTGTCACTTGTCTGCCCTTTGGTGTTCTCAAGATACCCAACCTCTTTACTTTTCCTGCTATAGCCTAATGGACCGTCACGTCTTGAAACTAGGCGTGTCAGTCTGGAGCGGTGCACCCGGGTTTTCAGGATGTTAGAAAACGCGTCCTAGTTTCTCGTGATAGGCGACACGTGGTAGCTGCTGGTTGGGATGGGTACGTCTTTTCTCGTGCGAGGGGCGATTATGGCGACGTTTCACCTTCGCACAGCAATTATGACGCCCTTCCGGCTACCCTTCCTCGATCTATATAAGCCTCCTCCCGTCATACTCTTCATTTATTTTTCCTTGCTCTCGCTTTGCTCTCGTCTGCTTTCATGCCTTTTCTTCCTTTTTTGTGGTGGCATTAATGGCGGCGCCACTTCCGGCCACTTTTCACGACGACGTCCACAAACCCTGATTTCAGCAAGACTTTTGGTGGGTTCCAACTTCGGTTTCTACTTTTCTTCTAGCTTCCCGAAGTCATTTTTCTTCTTTCCGAAGTCTCTTTTTTGGCCAACCATGTCTGCGCCTATTCCCGAGAGCTGACAACCTCTTATGTCTCATCCTTGTTGCTCCACTTCTGAGAAATTAGAGAAGTGGACAACCAAATTTTTCCTTCCCTCCTACGCCACCACAAGGTTACCCCACCTCGGCCACTTTAACTTTATGAACCGGGACGATGAGGTTACCGTTTTTCGAGCCCAACTGAAGGCCGGACTTCGGTTTCCTCCGCCGAAGATGATTTGCAACTTCTGCTAATTTCATGACATAGCCGTGAATCAATTTCCTCCCAACTCTTACTGCTATTTCAACGCCTTTCTCTGCATGTGTGGGGTCTTCGGGGTAGAACCCCATTTTATCCTGTTCATGCAGTATTACAAGCTCTATCCGGTTCCGAAGGGTAGCATTTATTTCATGCTACCTCGGGGATCTGGGAGCAAAAAATTCATGTTCATCTTCGCTACCAAAGATAGCTGGCGGGGGTGGCAAAGGAAGTTCTTCTTCCTAAAAGTGGCGGAGGCCTGGTCGCATGTTTCGACTAAGTGGGATCGGGGAAAGCTGGAGACGGATGTCGTGGATCCCAAGAAGTTGCTAACTCCCGAGTTGGCGGCGAAGTTTGAGGACTTCAACAGATGTATCCGGGCTGTTGCCGACTGGGATGCCGAGGTCCCTCAACGCTTTCTCTACCCCTTCCCCATCATGTGGAAGCTCATGGCCGAGGAGGTCCTTCGGGAGTTGGGGGTAGTTAAGAAGCATAAGACAGATCTCGGCATGCCAGCTCCTGCCATCGAGGGGAAGGAGTCCTGGCTAGTGAAGCTCCTTCGGGGGGAGCTCACTTACGTAGCCTTTTTTGAAAGTGAGTTTTCTTTTGAATTTTTCAGTATAAGTATCTGTCTGGACTCACACTGATGTTTTCCTTTTTTTTTCAGCTATGGGCGACGTGTCTGCTACCTACTATAAGTCTTTCTTCCTTGGTCAGGCCGAGAAGGGGGAATAAATGAATAAAGACATCTCCAAGAGGCGCAAGACTATTGGGAGCGGACCGTCTTCAGCCAAAAAGGCGAAGCAGGACACCCTTCTTCCACCCCCAGAGGATGTTGCGGAGGTCGGCGGTGACATTGCAACTTCCACCAAGCCTGAAACTCTCGCCGAGCCTGAAACTCCCCCCGACCATGATACTACCGCTGAGGTTCCTGCCGGGGTGGTTATTGTTGCTGCTGCTTTGAGTCCCACCACGTCGGTGGATCTTTTGGGCTCTTTGGCAGGGGGTTCCTCTACCGAGGAGTTGGAAAAACACCGAAGAGACAAAGGCAAGCATATTTCTTCCGACGTGGAGGAGGTTCGAGACTCCAATGATGACGTTGCTAAGGTTGCGCCTAGTTCGTCTCCTACTCCTTTTTAGTACTCGTATCCTTATAACTTGCATAGTTAAGGAGCCTTGTCTGACTTACGCTTTTAACTTTGTAGATGATCTAGCGCCCTCAGCTTGGATGGTTGAGCATGCTCGGAGGCGGACTCTTCGGGATTCCCACATCCCGAAGGACAAGGTTCCAAGGGAGCCATTCTGGCCTTTCACGGACGACATGAACCTGTTCTCTGAGGATTGCCGGGAAATGGCTCCCCAGATGGCAAGGGGCGTGCTCACTCAGGTTTCCTTCAAGGCAGTTGCCGAGGAGTGTGCCTCCGAGGATACCCTTGCCGCTAAGGTTTCTGAGCATGCTGCCCTGGTAGTTCTTCAGGCCTCTTCATTTTTCCTCCCACTTTTTTGTCTAAGTGTTTTGGCTTTCCTTGTGTAAATTTTGACTAAGTACCTTTTTTTTTGTAGCTCCTGGGGTATAGTGGATACCTTCGAGCTTGGGCAGCAAAGCAGTCTTCGGTCCGAGCTTGGGCCGAAGATAAATTAGCGAAGGCCAAGGTCTTCTACGCTAACTCGGTTGTGACGAACACCGAGTTAAGCCGAATAGCCAAGGAGAGGGTTGCCAAGCTTCGGGAGGAATTCTTGAAGGGCCAAGAGGAGCTCTTGAAGGATTTCTCCAAGAAGATGTTCGACCTTGGTGAGAAGGTTGTGAGCTTATCCTTGGCCAACGAGGCCATTCAGAAGGAGAAAGAAGAAGAGGCGGCTCTCCTGACGAAGGCTCTTGCTGACAACGCCGAACTTCAAGCCAAGGTCGACTCGCTGAAGAAGGATTCAAAGAAGAAGAAGAAGATAAAGGAGTTGGAGAAGGAGGTTGCAGATCTTTGGAAGGAGGTTTCGGATCTTCAGAATGAGGCGGACAACTTGGACGTAGAAAAAGACAAAGCCGTTCAGGCGACCAAGGTTGCCTTTCAGGACGGCTTCTGCCTAGCTTGCCAACAATTTTTGAAGAAATATCCGGACATTGACCTTTCCTTCTTGGCTGCCCTAGATATTCCCGAGGGTCCTCGGTGGACTTGGTCGAAAGTCGGGCTCCTTAACCTGCCATTTGCCCCTCCTCCTGCACCGAAGGCAGCGGCCAAAGACACAGGAGCCGGAGTTTCCCATGACGCCGGGGTCCCTTAGATATTCTAGGGCCTTTGCTTTCTTCTTTTTTCTTTGTGTTTTTCTTCTTGCAACCTTCTCCTTGTACCAAGACCTTCTTCAATGAATTTTCCTTCATAATTTGGTTAAGTCTTTTGAGCAATTTTTTGTTTCCTAGTTGCCCCGACCACTTTCGGTCAGGGGACTTTGGAGAGGTACACTTTGCTCGTTTCATCGGCCAACCTTTGAGTAAACGTTCGTTGTTGGCGAAGTTCCCTTAGGCAAATTTTAGCTTGCCCTCGTCGGCCGTATTCGATAGACTTCACCTTTTTTTTTTTTGGGCATATAACCCAACCAACTTCAGAAGGAAAACGTGACCTTCGGGAGCGTGTGCTTCAGCTTTGTTCGGTGAGTACTTTCAGAAAGGGGAAAACTTCTGTACTTAGAGAAATTTCTCACTTATACAATTTTTCATCTAAAATTCTAAGTATAGAATTTCTTTAAGGCATCAGAGTGCCATGCATTCTTCAGTTTTCCTCATTCGGTGTTGCCAAGCTTGTATACTCCCTTTCGGACCTCGTCTAGGACCAAATAAGGCCCTTTCCCGTTTGGCCGAAGTACCCCATGGGACTGTTTTCGGGGTTCAAACTCGGCCTTTCGGAGAACAAGGTCTCCTTTCCTTGTTCCTTTTGGCCTAACATGCAGGTTTGCACTCATGGCCACCTTTTGCTGAAAGGCCTTTCTTCTGAGCTCGGCCACTTTTCTATGTTCGTCAACTAGGTCGAGCTTACTTCTCAACCCGAGGTCATTTCCTCTTTGGTCGAACACTTGTATTCTAACTGATGGCTGTACTATTTCAACAGGGATAATGGCCTCTGTACTGGAGATAAGTGAGAAAGGTGTCTCCCCCATGGCCCCTCGGGGAGTTGTCTAATAACTCCTTAGTACAGTAGGAAGTTCTCCTGGCCATTTTCCCTTTGCTTCTTTTATAGCCCCTCTTTTATAGTTATGTTGGCTACCTCCACTTGTCTGTTGCTCTGGGGCTGAGCTAGTGGGACAAAGTGCGTTTTTATTCCGAAATTGGTGACGAATTCTTGGAACCCTTGTCCATAGATTGGGAACCATTATCGGCCATTATCACCATCGGTATGCCAAATCTGCATATCATATTCTTCCAAACGAACTTTTGTATATCTTTTGCCGGAATGGTCGCTAGGGGTCCTGCCTCGTTTCGCTTAGTGAAGTAGTCCATTGCTACTACACAGAACTTCAATCCTTCGGGTGCTATCGGGAGTGGCCCGGTGAGGTCTATGCCCCATACTGCAAATGGGCAAAAGTAATCTTCTGGGGTTACCCACTCCGAAGGCAGCCTTTGGGTGCTGGCGTGTCTTCGGCCCTTTTCACACTTCCTGGACGAATTGTCTTGCACCCTTTTTACCGATACATCTTTGTAACGGACTTGCGTACCCTTTCCGGTATAATTCCTCTTTAATTAGGGAATATCGTCCGGAACATCTTCGCACTTTTCACCGCTTCATGAGGATTTTCGGGACTCTTTAGTTACGAGATACCTCTTTGTAGGATCTTTCCTCCCTTTGTCCGAGGTTGCTGTACCTAGCGTTGCCATGCTCGGATGGCCCAACACTTTGGTAACCAAATTTGATGGCTTTGGTGGCCTCCCTGCCCTCGGGCCCCCGAGGGGCTACTCCAGCGCCCTGCTGTTCTGCGCTTGGGATTTCTTCGACAGGGAGTTTCCACTCTGGATCTACCTTCGCTCGGTCTCCCTCGTTGGTTTCAGCATTTTCCATTTCTGGGGTTTCGGCAATGAAGTCTGCTAGTGCCTGGGCTTTTATTGCCCTTCTAGGCTCACACGTGATGTAGTACTCTCCGAGTTCGATGCACCATTTTGATAGTCTTCCCAAATACTCTACACTTTTTCATGACGTCGCACAGAGGCGAGTCACTTCGGACAGTGATAGCGTGTCCTTGGAAGTAGAGTCGCAGCCTTCTGCCTACAAGTACCAAGGCGTAGATGGCCTTTTGGGGCAATGGGTATCTGACTTTGTTGTCGAGGAGACGACGACTTTTCTTCGGGTGCAGAACTCCTTCGACGGGGAGGTCTAGGTCATCTTGACCCTGTTTTTCCCATAGGTCACATTCCGAGGGGTATGCTTCCTGTCAAGGACTCATCTCATTAATCTCCACTTCCCCAAACTCCTGTGAGTTGACATGGGACTCTTTTCCCGACGAGGTACTAATGAGGAGGGCCTTCGGCCCGAATTTGGCTGCGGCCATCTTCGGTCTAACTGCTGCATCATTTCGGCCACGACAGAGCGTGGGAACTCGCGTAGGAAGGCCATGGTAATAGTCAGAGGACGTTCGTCCTCGGGCAAGGAAGTCCTTGCTGCAGTTGTTCGGTTGCCGGTTAAACCTCTAGCGCGGACGGGGACCTCGGAAGTCCCTTGTCCTTAGAACGCCGAGTTTCAACAACGACGACCTGGGAGTGTTTCCCACAGACGGCGCCAAATGATGGCCAGCAGCATCTTCGTCGCGTGAGACGGTGAGGCAGAGAAGGACTTCTGGTACGGGAGAGTGCCCTGTTGTGGAGATTCCTCAGGAGTACCTACCTGAAACACTCAAAAAACAGGGGTTAAGAGGTCCCCAGAGTGATTTTCCGGGGAGGAGCCTCCAACGCCCAAGTCAGCGCTTTGGGGGGTGGAGAGGGAGTAGTCAAGGCAAAAGATTCTTGCCTGCCGTGTCCTCTTGAGGGTGGAAAGAAAAGAGAGAGAGAGCGAGAGTCCCTCCTTGAGACCATTCCCCTGATATATATAAGAGAGGGTGAGCCCTGCAGATTTGTGACACGTGTACGGATGGATACCATCCATACTTCTGCGTGTAGGGGCCCCTAGCCGTTTGCAGGCTTCTCGGGCTACGAGCTGAGGCAAGCTTAGCCCTACATGACAAGACACAGACAGTGGCGGCGCGTCAGAGTGCATATGAGGGCGGCACGCAGGGTGTGTGGGCGTAATGTCAGAGACTCTTTAATGGCTCCTGCCGTACTTCTAAGGTCCCCTTGGTTGATGCCTCCCTTCGGAGTGAGGGGCCTTTTCCCGGAGTCAGACTGGTACTTCGGGGTATTCCTTAGCTCCGAAGTTAGTCCTTCAGGGGACTTTTTCCTGCAGAAGGTAACTGGTTCTTATCCCCCGAAGCTGGTTCGGTCGCCTTCCCGAGGGAGGCGATACACTAGTTTCCCGAAGTTGGAATTGGCGGGCTACTGAGGTCGTGTACCTCAAGTGTCTGGCTCCCTCCTTTTCGGGTCGTCAGGTGACCAGGGCGATAGCACTTCGGCTATCAGTATAGATGAGTGTAAGTCTTCCAACAGGATTCAGAAGTCTCTATTTCCTAGATGATAACTTGTTCATAATCTTAGAACATAAAAAATAATTCGAGCTATCTTTAAAAGATCACAGTTAAGTAGGATTCCTAAATACCTGGTAATTGAGTTGCTCACCTTAAAGGACAGCCTTTTATAGAAGATCCTAATGAATTTATGAGGGATATTTTGGCAAAAAACCCATTCAAACTTCTGATAGCTTACCTATTGCCCTGCCATTTCTTGATATAGAAAAATAGTATTCTTGATACATTTTATAGTCCCCAAATCATGCCCGAAGAAAATAAAGCAGTCATTACAAAAAAAAATATGTGGTTAACTTTCAAGCCAAGTATACTAGCTTTAGTGCCCAAAATAAGTCCTATAAAGTGTTGATGATCTAAGTAGCTCAAGAAGGCTCTGTCGCATAAAATGAAAAGATGAAAAGACAAAGGGTCCCCCTAATGAATACTACGCTTTGGCACAAACCACTCAATAAGGTTGCCATTGACCAGGATCTAGCATGAGACTGTGGATACGCATTGCATAATCATATCAACCTAAAGGGAAAGGAAATTCATTGCCCAAAGAACTATATGGCATTTTATAAATTCATAAAGTTTTAAGGAATTTTTTCTCTTTTTCATACTTATTCTTTGTTAAGGGGTTGCAAATTTTAAACTAAAGAATTCTTTTACTTTGGGAATTGGGTAAAGTGTTCATAGCTTGAAGCTCATAGGTTATCTTGGTCAAATTATAAAGATAATATTATATTGAACCAATAAACCGAGCCACCAAGTAATAGACTGATCATGTTCAATTTGAAATATTCATTGAGTTTGATATTTTGTTCATATTTAGATTGAAAAGAAATATGAACAAACCACGAACAAGCTTTCTAATCAATTGAGCTCGAGTCAAGCTCAATTTGTTCACTTAAATTAAGGGAAAAAACTAAAATTAAGCTTAGTAGAGTCGAGTAATAAGTAACTCAAGCTTTACTTGAATTATGTATCAAGTTTGAAATTTTGTTCAGGTTTGACTTGATAATAGTTTGAACAAGTCACGAGCAAGCTCTAAACCATGTTGAACTCGAGCCGAGTTTGGACTGTTCGTTCATTTTTTACCCTTATCAATTGCAATATATTTTATTTTGGGTTGTCCCAAATCTTTACAAAACCTTCATTTATTGTATGTTTTTTTTATCATTTTTTATCATATTACCCTTAAAATGCTAATCGGGTTGCATGGTTTGGGATCTCTTATTTATTTTATTCTTTTTTATTTACGATAATGAGTATGCAAGTAGAATTGGCTTGCAACAGACAAGGGTGGCATTAAGACACTTTAGTACCAACTCAAATAGCAGTTGAATGGCAAAGTTATAAAGAATGATAAAGCTATAGTTGGCCCTAGAGGTGAGATGATAGTCAGCCTTGCAGAGATGTATGACTAAGGAGAGCCAACGAGTTGATGACGATAAGGGTTGCATCTGAAATCACTATCCCATCAATGGAGCAGCAAATAAGGTGTCAAGGAAGGGCTTGGTGATGAGGATGAGAAAGAAGGTAGGCAAATAGGTCAGTGAAGATTGAGAATGATTGGTTACAGTGGTTGATTTGATGGCCAAAAAAATGTTCTATAAATATTTTTATATAAAATTTAAGTATTTTTTTACCAATTTTTATTTTTTAGGTTAGGTAAGGAAAAATATTCATAAGAAATTTGTTACCTTCAGGAAAAAAGAACAACATTGAAGTAATTATTAAATAAAAATTGTATTAAGTTTCAAATTACATTCATCGAAATGAGAAAAAAAAATTAGTGAGTAAATTCCACTAAGGGTCCCTTAGCTTATTTTTATGTTATAAATTGGTACCCTGGCTTAAAGTTGTTGGTTGAAGTCCTTACATCATATTTATGCGTTCAATTGAATCCTTTTTGTCGATTAGACCATTAAATCGGAGGAAAATTCTTGACACAGCATTAATTAAGGTTAAAATAATCTTAAAATAATAGTTCTAGTCCTCTAATTCCTTCAATCAATAATTTTAAACTTCAACTTTTAATCTAATGTTTAAACCCTTAATTTCATCAAGAGACAAGAACAAGAAGAATAGGAATTATGACCTTAAACTTTAAACTTTTCAATTCCTTTAAACCCCTAATTGGAATCCTGATGAACAACAAACAATAACAAAGAACAAGAGATTTCTAAACCTTAAGCTTTTCAATTCCAATCTCAAATTAGGTAAGTTTTAGCTTGTTCTCAAAATCTCAATTTACAAGATTTACCCAAAACCTTGAATTCCAAATTCCAATTGAACCACAAAAAACATGTAACTGGAGAAGGGAAGCAATTCAGGGTAGCAAACATGAAATATGTTGTACAACAAGTGATTGAAACATGAAAGCTAGAGAACATAAAGATAGACCCAGATATGGATAGGGTGGATAATGATGAAGAAAAATTATTCAATGAAAGAACCAGTGGCCAAAATTGTTACCACTCTGAGTGCTTCTATACAATGATTAAATTTAGTGAGCTCAAGCCCCAGGCAGTTCATGTCCTATAGGCCAAGCAGAACATGCACACTATGTTTATCCAAGTGGCCCTCTTGGTCATTATACAAAGATGTGTATATTGGTCCAACCATCACACACACATTCACATACAATTTCATTTGGAAGTAATGATGACAGTGAAATTCTTTATTCCTGGTCAATATGGAATTTGAGTAAAATCCCCAAGTGCATGTACAATCATATGCATACATGATGCTCTTGGTGCGCATTTTATGTGTCCAAACTTTCACACCGTGTCCAACTCAAATTCTACCCTTGTTCTCCTGTGCCCTAAAGGTTTTAAACCTTCATAGGGAAATATTTTTGAGACATTAAATCCATTTAAGTTTATAATTACGGATTTTATACTTAACTGGGTAGAAAATGACCATATGAACAGTGCTTAGCAAAATTAGCCAATTTTGACAGGCCATAACTCTAGCTACATGGCACCAAATCCAGTGATTTAAAAACCAAGTTATTCATATTGAAGTTTTCTAGATCTGGTCAAAATTTCATAGCCAAATTATTTACGTACAAAAAATTATGGCAGCTGGAGTACAGGATACCAAATTTTAGCCACTATTCACCATTATGCCCATACAAAATATCATAATATTCATACACTCCATTTCCATGTGCAAAACCCACTTGGTAGTGTCCATACATGTCTTATACACCTGGGAAAACCATTCCCATGAATTTAGAACAATTTTAATCATCATTTATAAAAATTCCATCAAAACAGCCCATAAACACCGTATGGACAGCATTGTATACACACTTCAAACTACATTCCATTGATCCATATATCCTTCTCACATTACACATACAACATACCCAAATCATTTATATGCATTTATGCACCACATACATGACAGTAACTTAGTTAATACGTACACTAAGCTTCTTGGAGAACTTCAAAAGCACTAAGCACTCCAGAAACTTGAAGGGACCAGCTGCTGCGTAAGGCAGAAAGTACCATTACTAAAAATAGCTAATGTGCTCCAAAAATAATGAAAATTTCCAGTTTACAACTAAACATATGGAATTTAATATACCTGAAATTTCACAGAGAAATTCAAATAAAATCTATTATTTTTAATGCTCTCTTTCAAGTGCTCCTGAAATGGACAGAAAGGGGGTAAGTCTCTTTGAAGAAACTTAGTAATGACTTATCATTAGAAATTTGAATTCCCAACAACATACCTGAAATACAAAGACATAAAAACACAAAAAAAAAGCACATATACAAAAATATGGTCATCGAAATGAACAAACAAATAGAACACAATCAAATGCAATGCTGGCAACAGTACATCATTAGGGTTAGTTCATAAACAATCAAATAAACAATATGTAATTACTATGGTAGCCATACTCAAGCTAATGTTTGGTCTTAGGAGGTTAATTGCTCTTAGTTAGTACTAACTTGGGCTCTATAAAGCCCTGTAAAAATTGCCATCTTAGCGCATGAAAAACAATAAGGCTAAAACCTTATTCATGCACTCCCCCCTAACCCATACTTGGTTCCTTGAGCTTTTTGCTCTCTTCCAAGCATGGTCTTAGCTTCATGGATGCTTGATCATCATCTTAGGATAGTAAAAAACCATGAAACATGAAGATAAAACCCTTACCTAAGCTGTGAAGGTTGAAATCTTCAAGAGATACACAATAAACCCGAAAACTAGGGTTTTTCTATTTCTTGTTGCATCCGATTGCCTTCCTTTGTGATTTCTTGGGAGATTGAGCTATGGTGGCTATGAAAGCTTATGGAGGAGCTAAGAAAGGAGCTATGGCGGTGAGGGCCGAAAATGACCAAGGAAAGACAAGAAATCAAGATATTTTCCTTGGTTTAATTAGTTTAATTGTAACCCTCACTTAGGTCACTATAAGTATACCGTAAGTAAAGACTTTTTGGCTAATATTTAGCCCACCTTTTTTACCTTAGAACCTGGAAATAAAAGGCTAGGATAACGCTAGAAATGGCCACCTTTGACCGTTGTCAATGATACTCCCATCCTTAAGTTATTTTTGTGAACAATTGTAAACCTAGTTGTCCTAAGTTCTTGAATAATAGCCTTTGTTTCCTTTATGCAATTTAGCCTCCAAAAATTGCTTCCATACCATTCAAATTCCTCTAAAACCACTCTTTTAAATTTGTACAATTGAGTGCCCAAGTCTTGAAGTCTTACAATAAAGTCCATAGGTTACTTGTTGACCAAGGAATCCTTTAAGGTTTTCTTGAGGGTCAAATAACCATTGTGTGGATCTTTTAAGGAGGTGAAGATTATACACTTTACCCTTCACATTCCATTCACTATGGGAAAAATGATGCTATATAATGATATATAATCATTATGCCATTATACTGTAATTTTCCCATTTGTTGAGGTAGTAACAAAAATTGAATGGATCTCCACCTTCATAACCTCATTGTAAGCCTCAGCAAGACACGGATGGATCTCCACCTTTATAACCTCCACCACCAACCAAGAGGTATCCATGCCCCACCTATTCCTCCCCACCTTTGCCACAAAAGCGGCCCATGCATTCCTTACGAGGGAGACTAAAGGAGGCACCAATAGCCACATCCATGCCTCGATTTGCTCAATTTTGGTGATGAGTTCCTTGTCTAACTCAAGACATGCAAACAATGGAAGAGGACCTGGGAGACACTGTCAATGACAGCCATCGACTGGATCTGGACTTATGAACAAAAGCGGCCATCAATTTTGCCGGATTCGTCTCCATTTCTCAAAATCGGCCTTATGAATAGATTCGGCCAATTTGGCCTTATCAACAAAAACTTTTCAATTCCAATGGAATATCAAATCCCAATTTTCTTCTTGTTGTATTTATCCTAATTTCACTTTAGTTTTTGAATTCTTGTGGTTGACTTGAGATCTACTGGAATTTTTTGCTCGAGTAATGCAAATCGTGCTTCTAGTCAATATATTCTATAGAATTTGCTAAGGATGTATTTTTTATGAAAATAATTTAGAAGTTTAAAGTTTAGAATTTTTTATTAGAAAAGTTTGAGGGTTAAAATTGGTATTTTAAATTTATTTTAGTCTTAATTAATGCTACAATAACAATTTTCATCTGATTTACCATTAAAATTAATAGAATATCCTAATTGGGATGTGTGATATGAGGTACAAGAATTTGATAAGGCAACATTAAGCTAAGGTATCAATTTAGAACATAAAAATAAGCTAAATGACCCATGGTGATATTTACCCTAAAAATTGTATATTTTTAAAATTTGGAAATGAACTAGACTTTATTTGATATTCGAAACCATTGCAAGTACATGGAGTTAGATGGTATATTAGGAAAGTTTGGGGGAAAGTGGCTACTGCACGAAAGCTAGGGGACCTCAACTATATTTTGCCACTACAAGAGGGCTAAAACTATAGGACAGTGCAACATCACTTCTCGAGCACACAAGTCAAAAACCTCTTCAAGCACTTGTTAAAGTCATTTTGTTCTTAACCTCTTAAATTGAACTAACAAACCCAAATACTCCTAACAATCACTAAAACAAATTTAATGGAATATTCGATCCCAAATGTTACCATTTTTGCATCATTCGATTGAGTAAATTCCATATTGGATCCAATTGCTTATTTTTTTGTCCTAACTAAGTCATGTAACTTTAATTTGTCCTAGTGAAGTCCTATACCTCATACAGCATATCTTATCTAAGTCCATTATGTCAATTGAGCATTAAATTTGATGGAATCTTGATAAAAAAAAATGCCCACTTTAATCCGTAGAAATTTCTTCATCCTATTCCCAGCACCCTAAAATTTATGGATCTAGCACTTCAACTACCATCTTCACATCACTTCACAATTTTCTTTCTCTCCCCCTACCCACATCACTATATAATTTCCTAGCCATTGTCCATTGTATGATAGCCCAATTCATCCTGTGACCATGACTTCAAACTTTACCTAGACCAATGGCTCCAAGGATGATGCTGTCAGTTCCTAATATATTGTTAAACACCGTCTACTCAATCTTCCCCACTTCTATGATACTTTGCTCAATACATCCCCTTCTTTCTCCCCCTTTTGTTTAATTACCTCCTTGATTTCCACTCCCAAGTTGCTCGTTGACTTGGTAGGGTTAGTTGCTTCATCCAACTCTAATTATGCTTCTTTCTCACTTTTCTTGCTTTCTTCCATCGCTTTGGTGATGAGAAATCGGCCGTTCTTCTAATAATTCAAGGTTATCTTGAAAACCTTATTTTTAGAATGAAAAGAGATTAGTCAAATACTAATGCTTTAAATGGTGCCACGATGGAATGATATGCAATGAAATCAAACCAACCATTAACACAAGCAACAATGAAGGCTTTAAGTCAGGGAATCTTGGCAATAATGGATTCTGAGGGAGTGAAGAACTTACAATTGAAAAACTAAATGATAAAGAAAAAAGGAAGGAAGATATCATCGTTCTTATTCATTCATTCATATTGGCAGATGCCTCATACATATACCCGGAGAAGAAATAGCAATAAGAACAACAAATAACTAAATGGGGAAAAAGTAGAGCTGACTCAACAATTTGTAACTGCCTTGCACATATAGTGGATATCCTACCTCTCACCGAAGCGTGCACCCTATGCATATACTATTTTATGTAGTCGCATACTATCATACATAGTATTATATGTTGTACATAATAATATTTTCCCCTTAACAAAGCTATTGTCCTCAAGAGCTACAAAATGCTAGATATCTCCTTCGAAGGTTAAAGAAAACTTCCCAAGTGGCATTTTCTTGGGCAGAGTTGGAACAATGCACCAAAAATTTGGTAACTGCTATATGTTCTTTTTTCCTATCTTTTGGTCCAAGATGGCAAATGGTTGCATGATAACCTCATCTTCCATGTCTGGTAATTGAGCTTGCACCAATGCATTCCCCATCTTTTTCTTAAGTAATGAAACATGGAACACATTGTAAACTTATGCTTTTAAGGGAATATTCAGTTGATAAGCTACTACCTTGACTTTTCTAATGATTTAGATTGTTCCACAATATTTGGCTGATAACTTATGGGAAGCTGCCACTTTAAAGCTAGATAATTTGTAATGTTGTAGCTTGAGATAAACCTAGTCCTCTATTGCAAATACCTTTTCTAACCTGTGTCTATCTACCATTACTTTCATCTTGTGTTGTACCTTTATGATGTCCTATTTAAGAAGGTGAAGGGTAGCTTTATGAGCCAACAAACTACAAGCCACATATTCGACTCTTAAGTCTCCAGAGATATAAAGGACATGGATTGAAGGTGGCTGACCATAGAGCATCTTAAATGGGGTCCTCTGAGTGCTGGTTTAAGAATTGGTGTTATACCACCATCCTATGAAAGATGATTACCAGTGATGGAGACATCGTCTTCATTAGTTTATTTTGGAAATATTTCATGTCCTTCCAGAAGGTACAACTTTAGTTTTCCTCGGCATACCATTCCTAGATAAATGGGCAAACCGAAGTTGTGAATCAATGATTGGAAGGGTACTTACAATGCATGATTAGTGACTAACAAAAAGAATGGATAAGATAGTTTGGTGATAGAAGAGACTATGTATGGGTGCACAAGAGTAACAAAATAAGCATACTTGCTCAAGCAGTCCACCATTGCCATAATGGCCTTCTTTCCTTCTAAGTTTGGTAACCTGTTAATAAAATCCATTGAAACATGCTCCCATATAGCATCTGAATAGGGAGAGGCTGAAGTAACCCAGGGGAAGCAACATGATCATTCTTATATCGTTGGCATGCATAGCATTCATGCACAAAATTGTGTATATATTTGGAACGCCCCTTCTAGAAGTAAAACTAGCTAGTTTTCTTTCTAGTCACCACTACACCTGTATGACCTCCATGAAACTATTATGCATGAACTCAATTATCTTCTTTTCAAGACTTGCATCTTGACATACTACCAAGCTCCTTCCTCTTTGCAATCCTTGTGGATCGATAGTGTACTTAGGATAAAAAATTGCATGTACTTACTTTGCCTGAATAATCTGTTGTAGTTTGTCATCCTTTAGGCAACTTTATTTAATTTCGGTGACTAGTAGAGTGGCGAACATAGCAAGTACCATCACAGTGAACTCATGAGTTGAGAAATGATAGAGCATCTACCACAATGTTTTTCTGCCCTTCTTATATTGTCCTTCATAATCGTATTACAAGAACTTGATGATGAATTTTTACTACAATGGGGTAAGTATTTGTTGCTCCAATAGGTTTTTTAGGCTTTGTTGATCTGTTCTGATGATAAAATGGGTACCTAATAGGTATGACCTCCATTTCTCGATCACAAATATGATAGCCATGAATTTTTTCTCATAAGTAGATAGCCCCATGTGTTTCAGCCTTAAGGCCTTGCTAATCAATGTTATAGAATGGCCACTACGCTATAGGATAATATCTATCTCGATGCTACAATTGTCAATTTCTATCATAAAGAGTTCATTAAAATTGGGTAGACCTAAAATATGGGCCTTGCTCTTAGCTTGCTTCAACATCTAGAATGCCTTTTGAGCTTTCTGTGTCAAGTTAAACCCATTTTTGATGAGGAGTTGGGTTAACTGTTGGCTAATGGTTCCATAGTTGTGAACAAACCAACGATAGTACCCTGTAAGTCTAAGAAAGCCTCATAGCTACTTGACGTTGCATGTTTCAGGTTATTCCAATATTACCACTACTTTACCGAGGTCAATAGCCACTCTAACTCCCCTAATGACATGTCCTAAATAGGCCACCTCTCTAACTTCGAAACAACATTTCTCCTTCTTTACAAATAGTGAGTGTTGTCATAGAACATCCAAAGCCTCTTGGACATACACCAAATGGCCTTGCTAGGATGAATTACAAATCAATATATCATTAAAAAATACAAATGCAAACTTATGGAGATAGTCACGAAATATGGTGTTTATCAAGGGTTGAAATATGGATAGGGAATTTGTTAGTTTGAATAATGTCACCAAAAATTTAAAGTGTCCATGTAGGCTGCCAAATGCTATATTTGGCATGTCTTCTATACACATACGTATTTGATGGTACCCCGAATGAAGATTAAGCTTGGTTAAAAAGCACAAACAATGAAGTTTGTCAAAGAACTCCTCTATGACCAATATGGGAAACTTGTCTTTTATGGTCATCTTGTTGAGTTCTCGATAATCTATGCAAACACTCAATGAATTGTCTTTCTTCTTGACCAAGACAATCAAAGAAAAGAAGGGAGTAGTGTTGGGCCTAATGATTCCCGCTTCTAACATCTCATCAATGATTATTTACATTGCATCTTTCTATAATGTAGGGTAATGGTAGACTCAAATGTTTGTGGGGCAAGTTCCTGAAAGAAAAGGTATATGATGATCATGGGCTCTTTGGGGTGGCAACCCAATTGGCTCATGAAATAACTCATCAAAGTTCTCTAATATTTGCTGTAGCTCCTCATCCTCTACCTTTACCTCTGTTTGTCCAGCCAACCCTGCCCCCAGGATATACACAAGTTGTATGGCAAAAGCTTGAGCTCTAATATAATGAACTGCATGTTGTATTTCCTTGTGAATCTTGCTTGGGTCAACATAATCGACTGAAGTCTTAGTGGCACCTGTCAAAAGCACCTTTCAACCTTGGAACTTACATGACATGATGAGGTCTTGGAAATTCTAGTTAATATTTCCAAGATTCCAAAGCCACTAAATTCCCAAAACCATATCACAACTGGTAAAGGGTATTAGGAGGGCATCAGCAGTGAATTTCCCAAAACCACATTTGCATTTATGCCCAGTGGTAAAGCATTCACCACACCAAAATAAAGACCTTTTTCTCTCTTTTCTTTCATCTTTTTCTTTGTGAGTCGTATAGCCCCTCGAAGTGCCCACTAAGGTTTTCAAGGAGACTGAAGGACTGTCATAATCAGTTTGGGTCCTGGACTGGTTAGCAATCCCCTGTTCTTTTCCTCCCATAATTTCCTGGTCCTTCTATTTGACAAAAGTACTGACTCATGCATCTTGGCTAGACATTGTACTTTACGCAATGTCTTAGTTTGAAAGATTCTAATGGAATTTTGTATCTCTTTATTCAATCCTCCCATGAATTAGGCCACTATAAACTCATCAGGAAGATAAAGATATCCCACCTGGTTAAAGGGCTTTTCATATCCATTATAGTACTCCTTAACTAACCCAATCTATTTTAGGTTCTTCAACTCTGTTACTGGATCATGGTGACCCTCATTGAAACTTTTCGTAATAGCCATAGAATAAAAAGCCCAGGTAAGCCGTCTATCTTTGTGCCAATCATGCAAGAACTTTTTCTACCACTAAAGGACAGGCCCTTCTAATTGGATGGAGGCCATCTAAATCTTCCTTCCTTCCAAAACATCATCGATTTCAAAAATTTAATTGCATAGGAATATCCACCTTTCCATATTGTCTTAAGAAAAATGGGGAAAATTGACATGACCGATGCGAGCTAACACATGCTAACCAACCATTTGCTGAGCAGGTATAAGACTTGAGCTGGCCTCCTAGTCATGGGAATGAGCTTAATAAATGTTTGTAATAAACTTTGCGGGGGCATTAAACTCTTGTTCTTGTTTCAAGACCAACTGAGCCAAGTCTCGATTGTGCTTTGTAGAGTGCTCCTGTAACACTCTAGAGATTTAATCCTTTAAGCTCCTCCAAAGCTCTTGGGATCTAGTACCATCTGCCATAGAAGGCATAGGATCAAGGTTCTGATGCCAGATGATACGGGATGAAATCGAGCCAATAATCAATGCAATCAACAATGGCAACTTTTGGCTAGGGAATCTTGGTAATAATGGATTCCGAGGGAATGAAAGACGTAAAAATAAGAAACTAAATGATAAAGAAAAGAAGGAAGGAAGATATCATCATTCTCATTTATTCCTTCATGCTGGCAGATGCCTTGTACACATACCCGGAGAGGAAATAGCATAGGAACAATGAATAACTAATTAAGGAAAAAGTGGAGCTGACTCAGCAATTTGTAACTACCTCACACATATGCTGGGAAGTAGGGCTTCCTACATTGCCACAGCATTCAAACTACAGCAGTATGTCATAGCATTCTAGGCGTCATCAGATGAGACGCTCAAATAAGAGCGTTAGATCTTTAACCTGTTACATGTTGATCAAATGTCGATGAGCGAGAAAAAAATAAGAAAAGCAATAAACTAAACTAGAAAATGAAAACATTTTGAGAGCTGTGAAAGTGAAGAAAAAAAATCCATCGGATTGACACTTGAAAGTGAGAAGGGGCTTCATGAGAGTCCAAATCTGTTAGGGAGGGCAGTGAATCACACGACGGGTAGAGAAGGAAGTTTATTGGTGGCCGAAGAGCAGCAACATTGTCATGGTCCCTATTCATAACAGATGAGGAATTTGAAAACAGCTAAATCTTCTAAAAAGTAATGCCAATGTGTTATTTTTATGGGATATTTACTATACTTAGTGTAGGATTTACTGGGTGGATCGATTTAGAGGTGTTGTCTGCTATGTCATAATTTAGGGTTTCTGATAATAGGAATTTTGTCCCCCGTTGCAACAATGGCGGAAATAGCTATAAATGCCATTGCTATGTTTGTAATGCATTTGTTGATGGTTAATCATGTTTTTGGCAAAGTTGCAGATGTGGGAAAGAAAAAATGATTTAAACCAAATAAAATGATAATAAAGGCATAAAAGCAGTTACTTAAGAAGAAAAGCTATCACTATTTGTTTGGGATAATGATTTTTATTTTTACTAAAGCTTTCATTTTTTGTCAAATGCATTTTTAGTGAGGATAAAGTTATTCTTCTGTATTCTAAGAAAGTTTCAAGTTCAAAACAACACTTGAAACCACTTCCTAGTGCATGGGATAATTATCAGTAAGTATTAGAGCATATCTTTTTCACCATGTCTTTATAAATTATTATTTAGAGAAAAGTTAATTTGAATTGACTGTAAGAAGGTGGAGAGGGAAAGATGCAAGGCAGTTGGGATGCCGTATAATAGTTTTGTAAGTTATCTATTTCATAAGTCTTTACAAATTGATTTTTAGTAATAGGAGTACTTTAAAAAGAGCCTGTATATAGGCTTGTCGGGAGCATTGATTGAAAATGTCAATTGAACAGAAAAGTGAATATGCAAATAAGGAAGGTAAGGGAAAGGAAAAGTTGAAATTGAAGTGCATGGCGGTGCCATTTTGTATGATGATGAATAGAATGTCAGAAAACAAGGTATAGATGCTAAAAGATACCACTTTTGGGAGTTTGTTGGGTATGAAATCACACATGATATGGACAGAGTTGTTGAAACTCGTAAAGAAGTTTAATGTGAAGAAAATGATGTTTCATATTAATGGAAGAGAGTATAAGATTAAACCTAAGGACTTCACTGAGATTATGGGAATTAAGGATGGCGTTGAAGAAATTGAATTATGTGAAGGCGATCCACCAGCTAGAAAATTGGTGGAATACTATTGTAAGAAAGAGTATTTTAAAATGGACCATGAAGAAAGAAGTCATGGAGCATGATTTTCTTCATGGGAGTGATAAAGAGATTGTGCATTAAGCGTTCGCTTCGTACTGTATGGAAAATATGATATGTCCACTAATTTGTAGCCATATTGGCTTGGCATATCTATCATGTGTTACTGATGTAGAGAAAATTGAAGAGAAAGGTTTGGCAACATTAGCAGTCGAACAACTGGCTGGAGGAATTTAAAAGTGGAAGAAGAAAAAACATCATAAGTTGATGGGATGTGCACTTTTTCTACAGGTTAGAGCTGTTTTATTAAGTCTTTAAATTGAACATTTTATAAATATTTAGCACTTATTGATTAGACTAGTAAGTGTTAACTGTTATATAGAAATTGTGATTTCTTTATTTTGTATATGTTTTTTGTGAGATACTTTGCTGTTGGTTCTTTTCAAATTGATAGCTTGGAGCCCATAGCACTTAAACTAAATAAGTGAGTAACAAAGTGGTTATTAGTGAATATTAATATAAAGGTAACAGTAATTGGATATGCATAATGATCATTTATATATAGATAATTCTAGTAAACTAATGTGAAATATAAAGGTAACAGTAATTGGATATGCATAATGATCATTTATATATAGATAATTCTAGTAAACTAATGTGAAATATGCTTGTTGTAAGTTCATGAGGAAGAATATGGTGTTCATGACTTTAGTTATAGGAAGGGGAAGGATGAGGGAAATGTTGCAGAAGATGAAGAAGACGAAGAAAAAGAAAAGGAATTTGAGATTATTAGCAAAAGAAGGAAGAAGGACAAAGATTCAAAAAAGGAAGATTATGGTGCAACTTGTAATAGGAAAGAAGAACCTGCAAGTATGGAGGGTGTTGATAGGACATCAGAAAAGGGTGATTTGGGTAGTAAAGATAAATAAAAATTGGATAAATTAGCTGAAGATGTTGAAAAGTTCATATCAAAAGTTGGAAGATTGAGGACAGATATGACAATATCTTTATTAACGCATGAGAGTTTGAAAAGTACAATAGTAAAAATTACACAAAGTGTTCATGTACTTATTGTTGTAAGAACAACGAAGCAGGGGAGGGATGATAGGGCGAATACCCATGCATCAAATGTCCAACACCAAGAAGGTTTTCAAATGTTTTTCTGCAACATGATGTTCCTAATTTACATTATTTTTCATCTCTGAAGAAGGCTGAAAATAGGAAAAATGAACCGGGTAAGAGGAAGGAGAATATGGCTAAGAAAGTAGGAATTGATAAGAAGAAAGATGAAAACCTAAACATGAATCACTTAAGAGGAAAAATGACGAAGATGAGGTATGTTCACCAAGTGTTATGAGGGAATCAGAGTTTTGCAGCACGAAGTGTAATTGAGAGGTCATGTAAAAAGTTGTGAGTTGAAAGTGAATAATATGTGTTGAAGTTTAATGGTGGGGATGAGGTGTATGAGAATGAAGAAAATGAAAAGGTAAAATTTTTTTAATAGTACATTAGGTATTGTATATTGACATAATTTGGATTTGGAGATAGTTGTTGTTACTATTATGGTGACACTAAAAGCAGGAAAAAAAGCAAAGGATCAAATTTTTTTGATGAAGCAGGATATAACGGGCAGAAAGTTAGGGCGTACTATGAAGCCATCATATTTCCAGAAACCTTCATTCTGTACAGCTGAGAAAGCAACCAGTTCTTTCGGGGAGCGGTTTGGGGCTGGCCCTTATGTATTAGAGGTTCCTATTGAGGAAATGTCACATCGAGTTATCTAGTACACTCTTCCTAAAGATGCAGATGACATAAGGTTGGTATAATATTTTCAAAAAAAAATGAGAGTTTGTAATTATGTGTGAGATATTTGATGATTAAATTATTTGTTTATTTTAGTGATGTTCTTGCCGTGTCACCTTCGGGAATGGAGTTGTTAAGAAAATATGTACAAACGTTAAAACCATGAAAATGGGTGATATCAACTGTCATAAGTTACGTTGCTACAATGTTGAGTGCAAAAGAGTTAAGGAAGGAGGATGGATTCATTCATGGTAGCTTCCGGTTGATTTTTCTGTACGTTACTAGTTTAAGAGACTAAGGGTTATTGTTTGTCAATAATTGTGTATATTAAAATTAGATATCTTTTGGTATGGCATAACGAACAACTCTAGTAGGTGAACCATGCGCTCTTAAGCAATGTATTCATCATGGATGACTTGATTTTGGCAAGTTCAAGGGGAAGGATATTGATAAGGTTGGTAGAACAATACACTAAATCAATCATCACTATGCATACTCAACTTCCCTTTACACACCTTTTATATAACTCACCCGCCCGGACCATTAATGTACTTAATTCTTGTCTTACTTCGTCAAACCCCTCGTTATCACACCTAGTTGCAAGTTAAAAGATTTTGTTTCTCATTGTCGGTAGTTAGCTGACTCCGCCTCATACTAAACACCTACTCCATATCATAAACTGCTTCTTTCTCACGATTGTTTTCAATTACTTTCTTTGTTTCCTTTGTCCATCGTTTCAATATTAAACTCTTTGAGATTCTCATCAAAATTTCCAATTTTAGCATAAAGAATATGTGTCGGCATGGAACCCTTAAAATGTAATGAAAAAAAACTATTGCAACTAATTCCAATTGTTCAAACACCACTAAATTAACCAAATAAACTATACCTTTGTTTGTTGGTTCTCTGCATGAACATTTCGATATCTCTCTATTCTGCAAGTTTTGAACCACCTATGGCCTTGCCCCACTACCATATCTACAAACATGATAGATTTTATTCTCACCATTGACACAATAAAGAACAGCTGCATAATTAGCTTCTTCTATTATCTCACTGCACACTTTCTAAAACATGGTAGGCATGTACATCTCACTTACATGAATCTTAAGCAACCTAAAATGAGCAGTGAATTGAGGATTTGTGTGTCTGCTCTTAAAGTTATTTAGAACTTCATTCTAATATAATTTTCCCAATGCTATATCAATCTATCGAACAAATTCATATAGTTTCAACTTGCTTCCAAGAAATCTCTTTCGAAAAGAGTGCATGTCTTTTGATCGTTGATTGCTTATTTGGCCTACAAAAAACCATTTCTTTAAATATGTGATTGCCCACAAATCATGCTTCTCATAACTTTCTTGGACCCAATCATTATCCTCCAACTAAAACTTTGCAACAGTTAATGCCCACTACTTCTCAAACTTTTCCACATCATCAACACTGTCATCAACCTTGCAAATTGATCTCCAAATCCATCAACCTTCTTGCCTTATAGGTGCCAAGAACACAACTGGTGTCTTGCATCAGAAAACACTTTGCTTATGACCAATTTCATTGCTTTATCTTCGTTTGTTATAACGGCTGTAGGAGCCTTACCCCCATGCAATCTAAAAACCTTTCTAAAAGCCGCAAAAAATCCTCTTTCTGATTGATCAGACTCTAATGCACATCCAAACACTGTGTAACTATGGAAGTGATTTACACCTATAAACACTACAAACGGTAATCTGTATTTTCATTTGCATTGTAAGTCGAATCAAACCCAACAACATTACCAAAGCAAGCATAATCCATGGGCATTGCACTGTCAACCTAGAATATATGCTCCAACCTGTTTTCCTTGTCAACAGCATATTGACAATAAAAATCTAGATCTTTACTTGCATGGCAGGTCAAATATGCAATTGTTGTCTCAGCATCACTATTTAATATTTGCTCCCTCTTGTCGCTATCTACATAGTTATATAGGTCCTTTGTTATAAAACCAACATTTTCATACCCTTTAGCAACCTGCACCATGTAGTCCATTATTTGACTTGCCTTCACACCAACCTTCCTCATTTATTTTACTTACTCCTTATTCAGCAACATTTATGTGTCTATGAGATCGAAAAATGTGCACTTCTTGTTTTTCAGCAAGGGCATGTTGTGAGTGCTGTTGAACTCTGTCACAACATTTTTTTCTGGATGCATGATTTAATTTCACTGAAAAGATGCTAGACATCCGCATCTACTCACTCTTTTGGGTTCTCTCACTCTTTCTTATGTTTGCAATTTTGACACATTGTAGCCCTCATTCCCATCAACCCATCTCTTACGATATATAATGTACCTGCTATCAAGCTTGATATTTTTCTTTCTCATCGAAAACCCCATCACACAACCAAATTTATTATAGAAGTAGTGTGCACTTTCAATTGACTCAAACTAAATCCCATTAAAGTCTTCAAGCACCCATTCCCTCAAAGGTTTATTTATTTTCATAACTATTGCATTCCATAAATCATGAACCAAAGTATCGTCCTTCATTGGCTCTTCCCCATTGATACCTATTTCCATTTCATGTTCACTTTCATACTGATTATCTCTGCTTTCACTAACTCTTACACCCATTTGGCTAGTTAATCCTTTAGAACACAATGTGGTATTACCATAAGTGTTATCTTTCTCATTTGTCCACTTTGCATCAAATTGACTATTACTGTCCGTTATTTTTTATCTGAAACAAAAATATAACCAGTTTAGCAATATTCTAATGAACAATAAATTGCATCGCTTTTTATGTTTCATAATCGCTTTTTATTTCGTTCAAACACTTTTGTTTTCCTAGATTCACTTTTTGACTCTTCCACATATTGCTTTTATTTCATAATCACACTTTTCCTAATTACTACTCGCTTGTGCTATTTTACACTACAATCCATTTCTATCGCTTTTATTTGTCTCTAGGCATAACTTTTATCTTTTAATTGCTTTTATCAACTGCTCTTCATACCTTAATTAACCCGTGTTTCCACATTGTAAATAGCTACTTAGTAAAAGCAAACGCAACTTAGTATTACCAAAAGTGTCTAATCTAACTTTAAGAAGAACAAAAATACTCATATTATGACAAATTTTTTCTTTAAAAAAAATTATAAAACAACAATAACACTAAACTCAACTTCATTTTCATACTTCTGTTACTCTTCCACAGCATCAAGTCAAACTTTTGATATTGTCCTTTATATCTTCATCAACATGGATGATCATGTAGCGACAATGTAGCAATTATTCTCGAATTTTCTATTCAACTCTAATACCATTTTTCCTCTCAGCTCAGTCTCCTTTTCCTAACACATTTGCATTTATTTGTCTTTACCAACCAATCTACTTTTGACTAACCATAATAATGCATTAACTTCCTTCTTAAACCCCTACTTTCTGACTAGACGGCTCTCCTATTTTAATTTCAATTTTCATTCATTACAATTACCTTTACCTAATATATCATAATTTTCTCTCTTACAAATATCTTATAACTTTTTTCACACTCTATTTTTAAATTTCTTATTCCCATAAATTATATAAATGTATTATACCTTGTTTTATTTTAATTATTAAATTCATACTTAATTCTAATTTTTTATTATTTCAAATTGCCACATTTACTATTTATTATCACCATCCACACTAGTACATCCAATTGTCAGGTTGCAATTAACTTTTTGCCACATCCTTTTTCTTTTGTCGTTTTTGCCCCACCGCTGCAACCACATGTCATTGCGGCAAAGCAAAATCCTCAAGTGGGTATCCCACCTCCCACCAAAGCATGCACCCCAAGCATATACTATTGTACGTAATAGCTCACTATCATACATAGTATTATATGTTGTACGTAATAGGGAGATGGTCAGATTTCCTCAATGGCAATAGTGGAAATTTTAGTAACAAAGCCATGTCATGCTCTATAATGCTTCTTCAGCAATGGAAAAGAGGTGTGATTTTGTTTGGATAAATACCTAAAACAAATAATTTTGCTCATACATGAACAAAAACATGGAAATGGTGCGAATTGTGTAAATTTGAGGTTTCTTTTGTACAAAGTTGCAATTTTTATTTTGTTTTAGGAAATCTATGGCAAGAGTTTATGGAGATGCCCAATTTTCACCGTGTGAAGAAAGGGAGATTTGTGAAGAAAGAGAGAACTAGGGCTAGAGTATTAAATTCATAAGTTTTATGGTGTTTGGAGTAGGATAAAGAAATTCCAGGGACTACCAAGGCTATAGGTCTAAGATTCAATCTACAGCTTTCCCCTTAGCTTCTCTCATGTAATAAAAAATAAAAAATAAAAAAGATTAGAAAGGCAATATAACATCAAAGGATCTCGGTTTGCATGAGAGTGGATCCGTCAAGAACAGTAGGGATCAGGGTAACAACCATCCAAGCTCCCAAAGATCACAAGCAAGCACCCTATAGAATCCATCATTATCAACGCAAAGGTATGCAAGATATTAGAATGCCTAGTCAGTGGGTTTAAGTAAATTGAGGTAGACTAGGCCATATTATAAAAGACCTACACTTCCTAGCAGTCTTCTTGGTAAGAATAATATATATATAATTATAAATATATAAACACATACACACACATATGTATAACCTAAGACATGTAAAGGATACTGAAACAAAATCTATCCTGCTCACAACAAAATTTTCTCAATTTTGTAAGGACTATAATTGCATGACAAGTCACAAACATGATGGCTTGATCTGGACTGTCCATTTCTCTAGGTGTCACGTAAGACACATTGAAACAGACAGCCCGGATCGAACCGCCATGGCTATGACCAATACGATAGTCCTGTTCTTAGTGAATTGATTTTGCTTTCAATTATGTTCAGGAAAATGAAAGAGCTCATTTGAACGAGCACAAGCATAATTGACTTAAGAATAACGTCCCATTTACAGCCAGAAACTCTGAACAGATTTGAGATTATTGGCATGATTCATATTCCGAACATAGGATAAAAAAACATTTTGCTTTTGCCATATGAAGCAGAAATCAGAATTACTGCCGACCGAAAGAACCAAAACCGTGCCTAACAATTCTAAAGAAGCAAATCTGTGTATGCACTTAGGCCTTGTGTGCTGAGGTGTTGCTTGAGTTTATACAATGCTCGGCTTTCCAGCTGCCGGACCCTCTCCTTCGTCATACCAAACATTTCCCCGATCTCAGAGAGCGAGTTTTGCTTTACTCCTCCGAATCCAAACCGCAGCTTGATTATCCTCCTCTCTCTTGGTTTGAGAAAATTTAGAAGGTGACATACATGCCGCCTCATCAGTTGTTTCGCCACGCTAACATCAGGAGTCTCAATGCTAGGGTCTGGAGTTGCTTCCTGCAGGACAAGATTGTTAGATACATAGAAATAACTTAATCATCACAGCTGTGCTGCGTAGTAAATGACAGTTATATTTCTTATCCAGCAGTATGACGTGCCTGAAAGAATCAGAACACAAACAAAGAACTCAATTCTACGGTATCAACCAACTAAAGGCTTGACCATTCCAGCTCATTATTCCCTTCATCACCTGCAACTACAGGAACATATAATCCTCAGTTTCTGGCTTTAACCCAGCTTCCCATCAGAGAATTTTTCAAACAGCTTCGAGACAACAATAAGAGATCTCACTGTTTCTATGAAGCATATAATACCTTGCTTACATCAACTATAGAGTCCAGCCATCAGAAATCTAGCTTAGTAAATTTGCAGCTCAACAATATAACACTTTGCTGTCCTGCCTCCCTTAGCGGAATGGGCAAAAGGGCAACTTAAGTGGGGCAAGTTTGGGGGGGTCGATTCCCGCCTCCCCCACTTCTCCACATGGTGCCACTAAATGCTGGTTTGGGGTGCTATTTTGGGTCCCGAAAAAACAGGCACTCCTTAGTACCTATACTATAGCATCTCTCCAACCCTTGTATACTTGTAAAAATGCTTCTTTATACCCCAAAAAAGAAAAACACTTTGCCCATCATATGTTTTGTTTATACTAGCACACTCTATGTATCACCCACTTTCTGGCAACCAATAAGTCTTAGAGCCAAGTAGGCAATTTTATTTGTAACCGTATGATATAGGATATAAGCATATGATACCTGAAAAGTTATATCCTGGTCTGACCAGACAGGCTGTTGCATAGATATTGGCATTCTTGTGTTGAATAGCAAATTTTCCAACTTGGTAACTGGCATTCCAACACGCCTCGCTAATTCTTCTTTTGAAGGCTTATGGTTTCCTTCTTGAGCATATAATCGCTTCGCTTCTCTTACTTTCGCCAGCTCACAGAAAACGTTTTCCTGAGAACAAAGAATAGATTACAACAGTGGCATCTTAAACACATAATCATGTTGAAACATCTAAAGCACTGGCACCAACATCATGGGATCAAACATCAGAAGGTAAATAAAAAAATTCAAACGAATTATGTAATTCATAAAAGTAAGCTATATAGCATGTATTAATTACTTGCATATGCAGAAAGCAACCGACCTGATCCATGAGTTAAAAATATCCCAAACATAAATCAGAGAGAGATGTTGAAGATTATTACAGGCAAACGAATCGTCCGGGAACGTTGAATTACGGCCTTCCTAATTGTTTGCCTGATCCACCAATATGCATAGGTTGAAAATCGGCAGTCAGCTTGAGGTTTGAATCTCTGAACACTCTTCAAAAGGCCTAAACTTCCTTCCTATGACAGAGAAAGAACAGAAAATAAAAACAGTATAAGTGACATCGAAATGGATGCCTTTACTTGTTTTATCCTATCGGGTTATTGGAATTACATATCAGCAGCATTCATAATACGTATAATCTGATTACTTTTGCCTATATTCAACATCAAGAAGCTAACAGAACCATGTTTCTTTCAACTGCTTTATGACTAAAATATCACATAAGCTGTTTAAACTTTAAACCTGGATATCAGTCAACTCAATATCCCCGGATACTACCAACTTTCACATGTTCATGTGGATAGGGAACAGTAACACTTTTTCCCCTAATAGTCAATGCCAATATATAACAGAATTGTGTCAGCATCCATTAAGAATGCAGTAATATAAAAGCTTAAACATTGACATGATCCAAAAGCTTTTCACTAACCAGCAGCAAATCCTGGAAGCTTAGACCACGTCCCTGATATTGTTTAGCTATATGAACCACCATGCGCAAATTTGCAGTGATCAACTTCTCCCTGGCGGCGTTACCAGAATGAAGTTCTGACTGCAAGGCCTGGCAACTAAGTCCCACAGCTTCAGCCAATTCACCAAAAGTTGGTTCACGACCAAACTGAGACTGAAGCTTAGTCTTCACATCCTCTAATCGTGTTATCTCCTGTAACAAGTCCGCATGCTACAGAAGTAAGATCTTTGATAAAAGAAATATATGCCACTTTCAAGCTTTGAAAATACATTCCTTGAACATACTTGCAGTTTAAGAATCAATTCAGACTCTTGTTTGGCAGTCAGAAGCTCTTTTGTTTCAGGACCCCACAAGAAAAATCGAAGAGGATCATTTGGATCAAAGCCTTCATTTACTTTTCTTTTCACAGCATTCTTCGTCAAACTGTGGGTCTCATAGCCAACAGCTCCTAGCTTTGGCACCCGCCTTCTCTTAGATCTCCTCTCTAAAAGCCGAGTTGACCTAACAACAACTCTTACCTCCTCTTCAAGTGGTGAAGTAGAGTAATTAGCAGAATCTGAACTGTGGAAATGGTAATATAAGTCCCTAAAACAGGATAATTGGTGGCTCAGTGAGACTGAAAGAAGACCTTTAACAGGTACTAACCCAGGAGAAAGACCATCATCAAAATCCGATTCACATAATTTAAGGTCCTCATCCAGTAAAATAGCTTCTTTGGATGCCCATAAAGCCTTCTTAGCAAGAGCAATCACATGTGCTGGATCAACATCCGTAAAATTCTCAGTATCTCTTTCTGTCAATTGCGTAGCCGATGTACATGAATCTTCTCCTACCTCGAAAGAGCGCAAGCTGTTACAGTGATTTAGAGCCACAAATTAGGATGCAACACATTATCGATGTCCCATTGCTAAGCAATCACGACAAACAAAAGAGCGACGACAGTTGGCTTACGCTTTCCGTAAACCAGGCTGCTCAAGAAACTGCAGTTGATACACTGAACTCAACTGACAGAAGTTGCTAGAGGGTTTCTCTTCAGGGAATGATCCATTACTTTCCATCTGCCCCTTTTCACCCTGTACAAATGATGATGCATTAATCAGGAGCAACTAAGCACACTGTCTGAGAGCATATAAGACTATTGCAACGGCTAAAAGACATATTAGAGGGACAGAGAACTCATTTGCTTTATGCAGTATATTCCTAGCAACACATTACCTGGCATAGTTTGTCATCCTTAAAGAAGTTCGAAAGAGGCCGATACTCATCTCGCTGCTCTGGCAAGAGAACTGAAGTGGGAAAATGCCTAGCAACAGAAGCAATTGGAAAAGAAGTAGCCGCAGCAGCTGCTTGCTCATGAAACGCCAAAACTGCAAATCACCAATGCAGCCTCATTAAGACTGAATTATGGGCGCTTTCTGTGATTTGAGAGCTTAAACTAAAAGGGTGAAGTACAAAATCTCGTAAAAACCATTGATACATGTAAGAAGACCAATGGAACAAGCAATGAACTTGATGGGCTCAGATTTTACTTGTCAATGAAGCAGCAACAGAACACGAAGACAATTCCAGGAAAAAAAAAAGAGTGCTGCAGGTGCAAATGCAAATAACTGAATACCCATATCGCCATTCATAAAAAATTTCATTTTTAACGAGAAAAGATGGAAAATTTACCTGAACAAGCAGAAGAATTGGAGGAGGAAGAGGCTTTAAAGACTGTTCTTGAGGCGAAAGATGGAGACGAAGTGATAAAATTTCTCGCCGACTCCATAAGTAGAATAGCTTCACAGTGATCAAAATGTCGACCAGAAAAACTGTAACATGGCTTTGTTCCTCTACTTGTCCAGATTTTTTGAAAATGATTCTGGAGTGGGGATGAGCTGAGGTCGTTTGGATAAAGCTGGAAGCTCCGCACCGTCTACGGCTCAGAATTGGCAGCCAGCTTTAGGATCAGGTTGGGCTTCCCTTGTCCAAAGCCTGGAACCTTTTAGGCCAGCCCAGCTGCTAACTTTAGTAAACTGCATGTACTGTCCCTAAACTATGAAATAAATTGCTTAACTGTCCATAAAGTACAAAACATTGCAGAAACTTCAATTTTTGTTGAAATTGCCGGACTCTGTCTCTGTCACGCAGCGCCGTCAGAAATTCACGGAAATCTGACCTACCGTCCATGGCACCATTTAAAGGGGAATTTTCATGGCAGAATTACAGACAGGTATTCCTAATTAGTTTCAGAGATCTCTTAAAAACCTTTTAAGATGTCAAGAAACTTATGATTATCTTCTTGGTTGTTTTACTTTGGAAAAGGAGTGAGCATAAGTTGGATTGGTTTTGTTCGACTAAAAAACCTAACCAACCCGAAAAAATGACTGTTTCAGAAAAATCCTATCCAATTCGAGAACTAAGAATTGAACAAAACTAGAATTATGGGTTTGGCTTTTTCAGTTCCTATTATATTGATATAACAATTAATAACATTTGTAGTTTAATAAAATTGCATTAACAACCAGCTAAGAAATATTCAACATAATGCAAAACTTAATCCAAGTTTAAATATATATATTCTTAGTATATGAACAATTTAGTAATGTACATGTTTAAATGAACATATTCATACATAAGTAAATAAATAATTTAGTAATATCATAATATTTATTATATTTATACATATACTTTGGGTTGGATTCTATCTCAGGTTGGTTCCACATAGAATTAGAACTATTTTAAAAACTGATAGTTTTCTTAGATGTGGAACTAGCTCCCGAACCATAATATATTTTTACTCAATCCAATGCAACCCAGTAGAAGTGGTATGGGTTAGTTTTAGATTTACCAAACTCATGCTCACCCATATTTTGGAAGTTAAAACCAATAAATTAATTGTACTTTAAGACCCTAACCTTTAATTCTTGCTTAACTTTTCGACTTAGCATATAATTTTTTAAAATTTATTTTTCAAATGAAAATATATATTTCATATTTTTTTTTGTTTTAACTTAATTTTCAGTTATTCTTTCACTTATTTTCCATTTTATTTTTAATTTTCATTCTCTAGAACTATATTTTTTATTTTTTATATTTTCAGTTTTTAATTATAGCTAACTAAGAACATAAATTTTCATTTCAAAATTTTTTGTCACTTTCTTTTCCTCCTTACATTTTTTAGAACTTGTTAGGTTAACTGTTAATGTTAAAATAAGAGATGATATAATAATGTGGAAACCTCAAAATCCTTCTTCTTTAAATTAATATATTATTGGTATTTTTTATAATTTTAGATTTATGTGTTTCTTGATTTATTAATTAATTTTTAAGAATATCATATTTAATAAAATGGTTACTAATTTTTAATAAAATATTATTGGTGATTTTTTTATAATTTTAGATTTACGTATTTCTTGATTTATTAATTAATTTTAAGAATATCATATTTAATAAAATGGTTACTAATTTTTAAGAATATATTATTGGTGATTTTTTATAATTTTAGATTTATGTATTTCTTGATTTATTAACTAAAAGTGTACTAGAGATCATCTATATAGCCGATTAGATTCCAACTTGCAAACTAAAATAATATAGTTTATCTCCAACCAACATTAAATGTCAAAAAAAAAATATTGGCCTTTCTTTTTTTAGTATTAGTATTTACCTTACAAATCAAATCCTTATTTTCATCGTTAATTTATTTTCAATAAGATTGAGCAATTTCCCATCTTTCCTCATTTTTGAATTTAAAAGAAAACATTATAGTAATAGCATGATTCATACTTAAACTAAAGATTAACAAGACAAAAAAAAATACTCCCTACGTTCTATGTTCTAAATTGTATAAGCTATTTTCTATTTTGAGATGTCACAAAATGATCAACAATTTTCCAAAACAAGCAATAAATGGATATTTAATTTCTAATATTATCCTAAAAAAGTTGATATTTGATATGCAATAAATACTTTTTTAAGGGTAAAGTTTGGAAGGTATTAAAATGTTAAAATTTATCTAAAATTGTGTGAAAAGGAAAATGGGATATAAAAATTGGTATGGAGGGAGTACAATGCTTATAAACTAGAATGGTTTATAGTGCGTTACTTAGCTAACGATATTAATAGCATTTTTTAAAATAAGACTTTCCTAAAAAGCAATTAACTAATCAAAAAAATAATATAAATCTAAAATTAAAATAAAATGACTAATGATCCATTAAATCAAAAAAAGAAGGATTTTAAAGTTTCCATATTATTGTAAAAATGAGACTTATCATTCATTTGATTTTATCTTTAATAGTTATTATAAAAATTTCTGAAAACATATGGATGACAAGAAAGTGACAACCAATTTTGAAAAAAAAAAAGTATAACTAACTACAAGTTCATAGCAGTCTAGGATGATGGTTTCTATGGTTAGCCTCCTAGCTATCTCTAATATAGAAGATTCTCCTAGCAAGTGACCAAGGACATTGTCATGCCTCATGCATAAAATGCCAGTGCCTTTCATGTATAAAATACTAGTGTTTTATGCACCAACCTCTTATACTAAGGTGGCTCCTTAGGTTTTCTCAACCTCAAGCAAACCATCTCAACCCATCCCAATAGCCATGGTTAATGGAAAGCTCTCTCAAGCCTTTCCATGAATACCTGATGTGGTGTGTGTTTATGGTACTAAAACAAACATACCAAAAGTGTTAAGAAAATAAATGGGCACCCCAACAAGCTATAGGCATGATTACAAGCAAGTTTTAACCATTCAATCCACAAGCCACCCAAACCCTAGGTGGTTTGAGTGACTACTCACTTATCAATGAAAATACACGAACACAATAAAAGGGAGATTTAGGATAACTCAAGTATGGAAGGTCAACCATCCAGGGGTAGAGAATTGTTTCAAGCATTGCATGTTCTGAAAAGCACATTAACTCACTAAGGATGAAGGTTTCTAATGTAACGATTCAAGCCTAGAACCAGTCAATGGAACACCTGCCCATACCACATGGGCTATCTTTTATCAAAAGGATAAGCGTTAAGTGCTTATGTTCTGGATCTAGAGCTTGTATATCAACATAAGGCTTTCCACAATTCATCCATGTGGGATATAGGGGTATTACAAACCCCCATCCCTTATGTACTCAACATTCTCATTAGGGTCAATTGGATTACTTGGTTCCCTAGACCAAGTAACCTCTCAATTGGATTACTTAGCCCTTGGCCAAGTAGCCTCTCAAATCCAGGATTAGTCTCAATAGACGATATATGTGCACACCCACTAGGCCACACCATCGTGGTCCCGAGTTAGCTCTGATATCATCTGTGATGACTCAAGTCTAGAACCGGTCAATAGAACATATGCCCATATCACATGAGCTATCCTTTATGAAAAGGATAAGTGCTAAGTGCTTATGTTCTGGAGCTAAAACCTATATATACATATAAAGCTTCTCACAATTCACCCATATGGGATATTGGGGTGTTACACCTAATGATTCCAACTAAGTCTCTCTCTAGCCTTAGATTTTCTCCCAAACTAAGACGTAAAGTCACTCTCATGTCTTGCATCTTACCATAGGGCCTAAAGCTCCAGCCATTAACATACCAAGATAGCTCACTTTTGTCTCTTAGCCCAAGTTGAGCTCCCCTTACTCAACTCTTATGGTCTACACTTAAGGAAAACTCTCTCAAGCATTTTCATGAGCACCATGTAAGGTGTGTGCACTATGTACCATAGTAAGCCACACATAGAGATTAGGCATCAAACTAAGCACTTTGCGAGTCATTACATGCTTAACAATAAGAACAACCCATGCATTTTCTGAGTCATAACATGCTTAACAATAAGAACAACCCATACAATGCATAAATTCCTCAACCTTAGGAGGTTTAAGTCACTACCACACATCAATGAAAATAAATAAAGTAAGGAGAAGGGAGAGAAAGAAAAGACATGGTCATGGAAATAGAAAATGAAGGAAATTATACTAAACGATAGAAATTATCATGGAATATAGATAAATCATACACTTGAGACCTTTATGGCTCCAACCTTCAAAATATTCTAAACTTAAGTCTATTTAGTTCTAGAAGACATAGAGCGATCCAAGGATCCAAAGATCCAAAAATGCTTCCTAATTTTACAAATTCAAGATTTTTACAAACCAAACATCCAAAGTATCCAATTGTTATGTTAGGCCAATTAAAAAGAGGTTTTCTGATGATTTTGGCTTACAAGCCTTTGAAAAATAGTGCTTAACTGTTTGAAAAATCTAAAGGAAAATTGGTCCCCATTGTCATTGCACATGGCGTAGTAGTGTGATAGCAATGGGAAGGCTCCAAAGGGTTACTATGCCTTCACCATGCTTGTAATGTGCACATCATGCATTATAAAAAAGCTCCAGGGTGTTTCCAATGGGTCACTACACTGGCACCGCACTAGCATGGTGACCATTGCACTAGTCACAGTGTACATGGTGGTAGTACTGTGCCCTATTATGTCCATCCTTATCAGCTCTAAATCTCTTCATGCTCTTTACTCTTGAACATCATGTTTGCTAGTGGTGTGGTGAAAGGCTGTACATCATTTTCTTGCCCTTAACATGCTTTATTTTTTTCTAGCTACTAAGCTCTACTTAGCTTATAAGTCTCCACACTTTTTGAGCTCAATTTAAACACTTTTTTATCTTCATTGGCTCTAGGGCATCCACTACCCTACCCGGGTACTACACACTCACATTTAGAATGAGGTCGCCTAGGATCTTATGGCTCCTTATTAAGCCATTACAATGTGGAAGCTCATTTTATATACTTACATTACCATTTTGTTGCTCAGTGGTTCAATAAAACATGCACATGCTCTTAAGCTTTCTAGCTTAGTTTTAACAATAATCATACATGAGTAGCTTCGGTATTCATTTTAAACAGAAAACATAGAAAAGAAAACATGACCGGCCAATATTTAAAAATAATATTAAAATAGTACTAAAGCATAAAACCTATGTTTCCTTTAACCATATTTAAGCAACTATCCTTTATACATGTCCCCTGCCATGTGGACTAGTTCATGCAAGTTTGTTCATCCAAGAACACAATGCTACTAGAGGCATCCACTTTCTGAAGCATGCGAGACCTTATATGGCATAAGCATCCTAGTACAAGATTCATAGTATAAGCCTATACTGTGTACCTTTTAGTGCCACAATACCATTATGTCTAACTCCTTTCAATGCCTTCATGTCAATGTTTACTGCCTTCACTATTTTGAGCAAACAACACTACCGTTGCTAGGCTTTATATCCACATTACCTACACATAATAATAAAGGGTGAATATTTCATGAATACTCAGTAAGGTCATATGTACCTGCAAGCAAACATCATAAGACTCTATGTATAAAATATATACATAGTTGTGACACTATATCCATGCACTATTAGAGCATTCCCAGCAGTGATCATCCCATGTTAGAGGTCCTCGCAAGTTGCCTACCCCCTAAATGGTGAGCTCACAATGACTAAGCCTCAAATGTATGATCACCACATTCAAGGGTTACACTGGAGCACCTTGCCTCTAATTTTCCCAGTCCTATTTATAAGAAAATTGCAAGTTTTTATCCTCATCAAGAAGACTGTCTGGTTTTTATTCTCTTTATAGTTACTAGCTTATAGCCAGTATACTATTGGAATTGTTAGTATTCCACTAGCATCCAATTTAAATTTCCCTTTTATGTGCAGGAGTAGGGATATTGGCAAGTTAATTTGTGTTAAATACAGTGTAGTGCCCCTTTAGGGCTCTTTGACCCACTTAGGGCACCCTCAGCTCCATAAGCTCCCCTAAGGATCCTTTAGGTCTTCTAAGGTCTTTAGGCCATATAACACCCTTTATTTACACAATTGCTCCACGGTCTAGGTGTATTCCACACCAATTCCAACCGTGAGCTACCTTACCATCACTTACTTTTCTTAGGCTCATTTCTTGAATAATGTAGCCATTTGTACCGGTGTACAAATTTCCTAGCTAACATTAACATAAATAAGAATGAGATAATTGAATTTGACCTTGACCTTACCAATATTAAATGCAAGCATTCCATATCCTAGCCAACATCTTGGTTATCTCGATTTCAGTCTCTTCTATAGTCTTCCTATAGTAGCTGTAATTTCCTATAATTGATCATTAAGAATATAACAAATCATTCCTAGGCCAAGATTAACCAATTTCCAACGTGGTTTAAATGGCTTAATTAACTCTTCTGTGAACTTGTTTAATAACCAACCCTTAATGTTACTTATGCCTCAAGTTTTGTTCCAATATCTTGAAACTTGGTCTATATTATTTGTTTTACTTACAAAAAACTAAAAACCACTAATTGTAGCCACTTAGAATTGGAACAATGCTGGAAATAAATCATAAACAAATCCAAAATTTAAATATATAAACCGAATTTTATCAATTCATTCAGTCATAATTCTTTTCCATGCTCAACTTGCTTCTCTTGCTAGCTTTTCTTAATTCTAACAGTTAACTTAAAAGAAGCAATTCTCATTCATAAACTAGCCCCCAAGTTGAACAAAATATGGAAACAAAATTGAGAAAAAGATAATGTTTCCTTCCTTTCTTACAAACCATAGCTTAGGTTCCTTAACAACTAAGCTTATTCCAAGCTTTCCTATGCTTGATTCATCTAACAAGCGCCTAAAGGAATCAATTTAAACAACACTTACATCAGCTCCACCACCAAACTAAATCCAGAAAATCAAGAGTAATTTAGACTATCTACTTACTTGCAAATTTAAGCTTAACTTTTACACCTTATGCAAGAACATCAGATTTCCTCACTAATCCTAGTTGAATTTGTGTTTAATTTAGAGGAATAAGCTAGTTTTTAGCTTGGATGGAGCTTCAGAGGTTCGGTCATGGAGTTTTTGAGGAAGGGAGACAGGTTTTAGGTAGGCTGAATGGAGATAAAGCTGATTAGGTGGGCTTAGTCACCACCACCACCTCACCTACATTTGCCACACACCTGGTTCCTTAAGTGCCTATTTTGGAAACTCAAGCAACAGTATGTAACACGTTGAAAACATTAGGACCCAATCCAACATTTAGTAAAGCCTAATTCATTTACAGATTAAATTACATATCTAGTCCTCATCTTGCAAGGACATGCAATTTCATCTTAATATTTCCAGGGGTCACACTTAAACCACCAATAGACAATCTAGTCAATCCACAATTTCACGATGATAGAGCATAAATTACGAAAAATTGTGATATCTCAAATTAAGTATCCAATCGTACAATAAACACATGTTACTATGTGAAATGACCAAAATGCCCATCTAGGCCCAATTCATCTAAATGCCTAATTTTACCTATTTTAAGCTACTATGTCCTACTAAACCGAGACTCTAGCTTGCAAGTAATATTCTAAGCATTATAATTACTAAAATAACCTTGTTACCTTAGTAAGCTAGTTCTTTCATAGGTAGGGTCATCACATTCTCTTCACCTTCAAGAATTTGGTCATCTAAATTCCTACTTAACTAAGCATCTCTAGGATTTCGTGCCACATATCTTGCTCATTTCTACCAAGTGATATTTTTCCTTTATATGGTTTGATACTTGGATCACATATCTGACTCTCATTACCTAAGAAACAATTCAAAAAGAACAAAGAGATGGCAATTATGGTCACTATAAGTACAAGTTGAGGGGCAAATAAATAGATATATAGAGTACTCAACACTAAATGAAGGTTTAGGTCTAAAAAAGTAATCAAGTATTATAAAATATTTACAAAAAGTGCAACATAACCTAAATTATACTATATTCTAAAGAAGAAGTGGGTTTTACTGTTCATCAACAGTAGAATCCACATGGCCCTTTTTTTTTTTTGGCTTCTTCCAATTTATGGTCAAATGCCTCTTTTGATCCTGAGATTTTTCACATTTGATATAATAGTCCCCTACTTTAGCATTTTGTCGCCAGCTAGAGGGTAGACCATTTGCTAATAGTAACCTGATTGTCATATCATAAAAATTGGGGAACATCACTAGATATAATAAACATTATAGGGACCCAAGAGTATTTTGTCCCTTTTTGTGACCCGTTTGCCCACCATTCCAATTTTGTTTTATTCTCCTGCAGAATGATCAAATCTCTTCTTTAGTCCTTGGATATAACATTCTTGCTATAATGATCCCCAACTTTTATAATTTGTCATAATTTTTCTTCCTTTTTGCTAATTAAAATTTTTATATATATTAAAAGTCAAAGGTTTTTAAGAAGATGGCAAGAGAGCTATCTTAATCCCTAGTCGCAGGTGTGGCAAGCTTTTAAATACATGACATGAAATTTTAGGAAAATAAAAATTTTGATGACATTTTTAATTCAAAATGATAAAACCTTAAATGAAAGTGAATGATATACTTTTATTAACTATGTTAAATACCAAAAGCTTTTTCTTTTGCATGGTTTGACTCAGAGTTTTAATTATATAGGTTTAATTCAAAGTTTTAATTAGTTGAAACAAATTCACACTTTTCATAATGCATGAGCACTTTACACATATTTGATTTATAGTTTTGATTTGTTGAAATAAGTGAACAATTTGTATTATGCATGAGTGCACAATTTTTTAAAGGTTTTATTTTATCACTAATTCATCAGTGAGCAAAAAATCTGAAAAACCTATACATGTATATTATGTAATGTTATCATACACTAACAGTAACCCCTTTTGCCGGTTTTTTTTTTTTTTGCTTTTCTAGGTTTTATAGTAAAACCTCTATTTTAGTCTTTAAATATTTTAGGTCTGCCAGAATGATCTCCAACTTTCAACTTTTGTCGCCACATAGGATGAAGACTACTTCTCTGACAGTGGTAAGATCTCCAGATAATAACGTTTGGGGACTACTACTTTCCAAGACCAATAATACAGGGACTGTGGGTATATTTGTCCAATTTATTACAACCCCCAACGCGGTTTTTTTTTTTACAAGTTGAATGGTCAAGTCCTCATTTTGGTCCTCAATATAACAATTCTACCATAATAGTCCCCAACTTTTACAATCTGTTGGAAAATTTTAAAGAAAAATAGAATATGGTTTGTTTAAATTTAAAATGATAGATTCTTAAAAGAAAATGAGAGACATGACTTCATTAACCATATTAAATACCAAAAGATTTTTCTTTTACATGGTTTTATTCAAAGGTTTAGTTAGATAGGTTAGATTCAAAGTTTTGATAAATTGAAACATATGCACAATTTACATAAATCATAGGTGCTTTACATGAGTTTGATTCTGAGTTTTGATTAGCAAAAATAGTGGACAATTTGTATTATGTATAGGTGCTTGGTTCTTAAAATATTCCATTTTACCACTGATTCATTAATATGTAAAATTTCAGGAAAACTTATTGCATGTATATTGTGCAATGTTATTCTATATTATAAATGCCAAAATCATTTTTTAACTTTATTAAGAAAATCATTAAACCCTTAATACCTAAAGTTTTCTATTTTTTTAGCTTGGTCTAAACTTTTTTTTGTTATCTTTCTTTATCATTGTTTTCTAAAATAAAACCTTAATCATTATAGTTTACCAACTTTTGACTATGTTTATTGTTTATTTGACTTTAGTCAATTTCTTTTCTATTTATCTTTATTAAGTTAATAGTTAAATCATTAATTGATCAATATAAATTAAATAAATTTTCATTTTTTGGTTAATTTTTTTATTATTGATGATTAATTTTTATAGCACCAATGATTTACTTTAAGGTCTATGATTTATTAAAATAATTTAGTCCATTATTTTTGAAATTAAAAGTGTATTTTTTTAGATAAAATTTTCATTGATATTGAAAATTGGATTTTGAGTTAATAAGGCATGAAAAATTTTAGTTAATTATTTTTTATAACATAAGAAATATGTATCATTTCGAAACACATACAATGTTTCGTTTCATAGTATGATATTTCAATCACAACTAATCATTTTAATGATAAGAACATAATATAAACATAGCCAAAGTCAAAATTTGAAATAAATCAAAATTTTAATTGATTAATATAAATCTATTGGTGAGAAATTTTTAATTTCTTATTATTAAAAATTATTTTCATGCTAAATTTATTGAAAAAAAAATACCAACTACAAGGTGTGATTATCAAAACTTCACTATATTCTAAAATAAGATGTGTTTTTTACTGTTCATTTATAATAAAAATCACTATGTATGAATATTGTGTTCTTTTTTTACTTTTATGTTTTACTGTTTTTTTATGTGATTGTTTTAACTCGATCTTTTTTATGTGATCTTTTTTGACATAGAAATCATTTTCACGAGGGCCTGTGATATTATTTTTAATGATTTTAGTCTATTTTGCATTTCTTTTTTATCAAATGCATTATTAGTATATGAATTTATACATTTTCCCATTATAGTCCTTAATTTCTATTCATTGGTCATTTTAATCCCAAAATTTAATAACTAGGGTTTTTCCATTTGTTCTTTTGGCCACTAATTTTTTTGTTCCTTTTTATTTATTGCCTACTAAAGCAAAATCTTGGAAATCATTTTTTATTTCTTTTCTTTTTCTAATCAACCATATTGACTTCATTTAACCTTTTTTGTTGCTCTTTTTATTTATTATTCTTTTTTAAAAAAACTTTAATCAATATATAAGAGTTGTCTATTTTTTGATATGGTTTGAGCTAATTTTTTTTAGTTAATGTTTTCATTTATGTTTTTCTTTATTAAGTTGATGATTAAACCTTTAATTTCTAAAATCTTTACATTGGTTCTCTTAGTCTAAAGATCATTTTTTTGCCCTTTTTTTTTGTATCAATCATTAAACCTCATTTTTTTTCACTGAAATCTCACTCTTTGTCTTATTTTATCAACTTTTTCATATTATCTCCCTTATCTAAAAGAAAATTTTAACCACTAAGGTTTTTATCTTGATACTTACAATTTTTTTGTTAGTTCTTTTTGCCCCAAAACTTTACCTTGATTCTTACTTTTTTTTTCTTAGTTTTATGAATTTTTTTTTCCTCTGTCAATGAACACGGTTATTTATATTTATTTAATGTTAACACGGATTGAACCGCCACAACGTGCGGGCACCATAAAACTCGTATATAGTAAAACATAGTTATGAAAAATTTTATGATTTTTTTAATCAAATATACTAAGAAAAGAAAATTAACCTAAATTAAATCATACCAAAAATTGAATTCTTTAATTTAAATTTTAACAATAATTAAACAAAAGATTGAATTGATTTAGTGACTTCAGCCTATGCACTAGTAACCTGTGCAAACTCAATGAATCAACCAAAATATGGGCTGAAACCTGCATAATCTGACCTGAAGTTATCTAAGATTCAAATTAACTTGACTTGTATTGAACTTATCCCAGGATCATCTTGAACCTAAATAACCCAACATGGACCCAAAGTCATGTCAACTAGATCAAACCTGAATATGAATGATTTGACCTAAACCTCAACCATCACACCCAACTTCCATCCCTATTTGGAATAAGGCCTATTGGGTTTCTTGGCTCAAAATTGTGAGCTTGGGCACTTGATGTGTGGAGTCCATTTACTAGACATAATAAGCTTGAGAACAAATTGGAATGCAATTTGAAGAATATACAGCATCCATTTGCATTTTTTTTTCTTTTTGGATTTTTTATTTGCTTGAAGACCAAGTTCTTTAGTTTTGTGTGAAGGTTAGAAATAGGTATCTTGTGCTAGAGTTTGAGTATAAAAGAAAAGTCAATACTCTAAAGGGGGAAAAAGTGAGACTTTCAAGTAGGAGAGTTCTAGAATTTGAGAATGTTAGGATAAGAATCCTTTTGTGATCGATTCATATTTTGTAGTAATTGTGAGAGTTCAAGATGTGAGGGTTGTTAATGGTGGTAAGGCACTCATAAGCCCGTGTGAGTACTAAAAGCATACTTCAACTATAATCTCAATATTTTTTCAATAAGTTTCTTTCACTGGTGGACATTGGTTGGTTAAGAGCTAAATCTTGTTAAAGTTATAATGCTTTACTTCATTTGGGGCTTCAAGTCTTGACTGGTTTAGATACAAATTAGGTAATGATTGATTTCTGATTGATTGTATTTGATGATTAAGGTCAGGTTACACACAGGTGAATGAGTGAAAGAAAAAAAAGTGGCAAGGAGAAGGAAATATGCATCTTCCGTGGACTCAGGTGTAAGCAGGTGTTGCAAAATGGTGAGAGACATAAAGCTAACCATGAATCCTCTTTCTATTGAAGGGAGAACACCTATACATAGTGGTGTAAGTGGGCTATTTAGGCATACAAAAAAGTTCATGGGCCTATTGAGCTGAACAAACAAGACAATACAATATGACATAAGACCAAAAAACTAATAATATTATTGAATCTTTTCTTTCATTTAACATTCTTTATTAATTTTTTTTCTCTACCCTTGTAGAATTACGATTGTATGATGCAATTAGTAGTTTGCATATTAATTTGCAAGATCTTAAGTTTTTTGTTACAAATCATGCTTTTCATAGTTTTTCCTTAAGCTTTTGAGAGTAACTACGAATAGGGGTAGAAATAAGCTAAGCTGAACCCACACACCCTAAGCTTGAAACTTGAATGAATGCTGAAGGAGGCTTAGAAAGGCTAGGCTTCAGATAGTGGTTCAATAGGCTCGAAGCTCTGATTAGATGGTGGAGCTATATTCAAACTCTATTAAGGTTTGTCTAGCTCCATAATAGCTCAAGTGGGATTAATTAGGGTATTATTATATTACACTCGTTAAACTTAATAAGAACTCAAGTTAAATAGTATCATATTTGAACTTGATTCATTAAGAATTTGAATCTATGTAGCTTAAGTTCAAGCTCAAGATGACTTGTTTTGATAATAAAGAAAAATGAGCTCAATTCTGTACAATTGGATAAAGGTTGGGCTTTGTTTCCACACTTTGCCAAAGCAAAAGCACTCAGACAAGCCGGATTCCGGAATTCAAAATTGATAGAATATTGAATAACGGTGACGAGATTGCTAGCCAATGGAATTATTATTTGCAAATCCAATTGATGGAAATTGCTTATATTTAAACCCAGATAAGACACAAATAATTTGAAAATGAATAAGAGTTCAGAGGAAACATCTACATAATACCTGAATAAAAGTTTAGGATGGAAATAATGATTTAATTAGCCAATGAATTATATGTTTGGGTTACAAAATTTGAGGGTCAGTTACCTCGATTCATAATTTAAGGGGTCATACTTGTCCATTTTAGGCGAACAATCCAAGTTACTAGTAGGGCTGAGCATGGTTTGGTTTGGTGCGGGTTAGTAGCGGAACCGCACCAAACCGAAAATCCTTCAGTTCTGAAAAAATGCGAACCAACCCGAGAACCGAGAACCGACCAGAACCAGAACCAGAACCATGGTTCTGGGTCCTCGGGTCTGACGGTTCCACACCAGATTTCTTCCAACTCAACAGATCAACATATACAGCAAGAATGAGTAAGACTCTGATACAACAAATCAACATATATAGCAAAAACTTTACAATTTTTCTCATTGCCTCATCTTTTTCATCTATCTCCTGAAGAATTTGGCACTCTACTTGAAACCCTAACCCTTTCTCTGTTTCGAACTTTGAAGAACAGCTGAAGAGAGACGAATCACGGAATCGATAGCTGAGAAATGGAAATGGAGTGACAGATCAGACGATATTGAATTAAAAAATTGTAATACCCAATGTGGACCATTCATTTTTGTTTAAAAGAATATTCAAACCCCTATACTTTCTAAACTTTCATATTTACCCTTACATTCTACATAATATATAATATACATGTAAACTAACGTATAATTAAGCTCGGTTCGGTTCCCCTTCAGTTTGGTTCCACATGGAACCGAAACCAACCCAAAAACCAATGGTTTTTTAACAGATGGAACCAACCCACGAACCATGAACAATTTTTACCCAACCCAACCCTACCCATCCCTATTGGGTTGGGTAAACCCATGGTTCTACCCGAACCGTGCTCACCCCTAGTTGCTAGTTATAGGTGGCATCATTTCTCGAATACATATATTAACCATATATTTGTTTCATGCATCAAGATAATACTTTAGAATTTGCTTAAACAAAATCATTCCCTCATGCCAACGCAAATGGTTGACTTGTCCAAAACTGTTGACCAACGATTTAGTTACATTGATAAAGTGTGTTGTGAAGAAGTTTGTGGAGTGGAAAAAGAATATAATTAGGGATGAAAGTACTTCTTGTCTAAAACTACTGACTGACGTCCTCGTGCTACAAGTTCATTTGGTGGAAGTGTAGGGACATGGGCTCTTACATTCCATTGCCCTGGGTCGAGTCTTCTCTCCTCCCTTTTCAATTCTAGAAATCCTTAAATTTATGCTGTAAAAATTCTGAGTAAAAAAAAAAAAAAAAAAGCCTATTGACTGACGATTTAGTTATATTGATAAAGTGTGGACCCTGAAGAAGCTTATGGGGTGGGGAAAAAGTATATATGAAATCATAGGGTAGCGATGTAATTTTAACCAAAACTTAAGGCATAATTTTACTTAACCCACTGCTATAATTTTCAAGGTAAATATGCCACTAATATTTTTAAAATAGGTAAGCAACTCACTAATTTCATATAATAAGGGCAAAGTAACCATTAAATGGTGTTTGTTATGAGGAAAATTGCTTCCCTTGGGGTAGGTTAACCTTCAAATATATCCAATTTGGTCCTAATTTTGCTTGTTTTGACTTGGATTGAATAAATATGGGATTAAATTAAATATAACAGAAAACTTGACATCTTAAAATGATTAGCACTTAATTAGATGTTCTTGATCAACAATTAGGAGAGAAATGGTGGGGCTTTTTGCTCCCCATATATAGCCCAACAAAACTCAACCATTCTCTGAAACGATTCGTGTTGGGGGCATCAATGTTAGCTCATACATGTAATGTTGGTGGCGGCTTAGTTCCCTAGAAATAAAACACTAATGACATATATACTTCAACAAAATGCAATAGTGAGCGATATGTCTCATTGACATAAGTGATATATTTACCCACTTTACCTAATCCTTTATATTGGAGGAGGAGGGGGAGGGGGGAGGGACGAAAAATTATACAAGGAGCGAGAAAAATTCATGTGTGAGTAAATGTGTGTTTGTGAAGCACAAAATCATACCACCCTTGAATTTAGGCATCCCTTTCTCCCCGCCATTTCTTGGTTCCCAAAATTCCAGGGGTCTCTCCTTGTTTTGTTCCACTATCGACTAAAGAAATTTATTTGACCCTAATCCACCAAATGACCCTTCTCTTCCCCTCAAGCACCCACACCTCTGTCCACCTCTATTTCTGCTCTTCAATCTGCTTCTGCCCTTCTCATTACCCTTAATTTCTAGCTACCCATTATCAATTTCCTCCATAGGGTAACCATGCGATGGCTAATGTGATCCATCGCTTTCACATGAAAAAGGATTCGGGCAGAACATGTCTTCACTAGCGTCTCTGTCTCTTTGGGGTTGTAAAAAACAAACATGAGAAATTTGCAGAAGATTAGTGTCTGTTGGGTTCCCAAAGCTTTGGCTTTTGTCATTTTGGTTTCTGGTTTGTTCCAATATGTTGTGTCTTTGGATGGAGATGATTACAGTGAGACGAAGAACCCTACGTTGATTCCCATGATTTCCAATCTCATTTATGGCCGCCTTTCAAACATTTCCATCACTGTGACTCCTGAAATTTCCAAGAATTTGGGCTTCTGTGTTAAGCATGTGTGAGTTATTTGGTCTTTGCTGAATTTTAATTTGGTGGTTAATGGTAACTTCCGATAAAGTTTTTTTCTTTTCTTTTTATCTCCCTCGGTTTTCCAGGAAAACTGATTGGAATGGGGCATTTGATTTTTCCAAACGTCAGGAGTTTCTGGCTAATTGCATCAAGAAGACAAAAGGTCAGATTTTTTTTTTTGACAATTTTGTTTCATATTAATTTATCTAAATATAATAAATTTTCCATGCTTTAAAAAAATTTAAATCTTTTTATTGCCTTCCTGATTTCTATCCAACTTAAGCTGTTAAGCATATTTTTTTTTCAACATAATCATCGTTAAATTTCTAATAAGTGGATATTATTTAATCAACAGGAGACCTCACACAACGACTATGTACAGCAGCAGAAATAAATTTCTACTTTACTAGCTTTTTTGACAAGACGGGGAAGAGAACCAATTTTATGAAGCCCACTACCAATTGCAACTCCTCAAAGTGGCTTGAAGGGTGTGAACCAGGATGGGGTTGTTACCTTGACAAAGGGCAACATGTTGACCTCAAAGATGCATCTAAAATCCCTTCCAGGACTCAGAATTGTCAGCCTTGTTGTGAAGGATTTTTCTGCCCCAAGGGCCTCACCTGCATGATACGTGAGTAGCTCTTTTGCCCTAATGACTTATGGCTTTGAGGTGCTTCGACTTAAATAAGAGCCAACAATCTTATCAATATTTATACCAATGTCTTGAAGCCTCAACCAAAGAGTAAGTCAAGGGTTCGAATCATTTCTCCACCAAACATCTCATAAAATGTCAGTTATATTGATTTGGTAGCTTTCTAGGTTTCGGGAAAACACGCATTTCTCTTTTTTCCTTAACTATAGTGTACCTCATATCATTATATTTGTACAGATACTTCTAATTACCAATAAACCATATATGAATCAGTTTGTGATATTTTTTATTTGAATGCCAGCTTGTCCATTAGGTGCTTATTGCCCTCTTGCCAAGCTCAATGAAAACACTGGATTTTGTGAGCCGTAAGTTATTGTGATGGACTTTAACAATTTTATCAATCAATTTCCTTGCTTATGTTTATATTGAATTTTGATTTGTTTGATGACTATTTAATTAGATTGAAATTTTCATCAGATATGATTACCAAGTTCCTCCTGGGAGACCAAAGCATACATGTGGTGGTGCTGATACATGGGCAGATGTCAAGAGTGGCCCTAAAATGTTTTGTTCACCTGGGTCATATTGCCCTACCACCATACAAAAGAATTCTTGTACTTCCAGGTGTTGACTTTTATATGAACTCAGCTTATATGTATATTTAATTAAAGAAATTTGTTGTTTATGTGGAGAAAATATGGTTTAAACATCGCCCTTCCAAGAATTTACTTTTACTAAGATTTTTTTTCTTCTACTCCAGACATTTTTGCAGAACAGGTTCCACTGCACAATCATGTAAGTGTTTGATCACTTGTTTTTTTTTTTCCAGTATGTGAAAAAAGTGATTAAAATAATGGGACAATTCAAATTTAGTCTCCAAACTTTTTTTTTTTCATCTACAAGTCCCTAATCTAACTTTTATCCTATTAAAGTCCCTGACTCGAAAGTTTGTGTCTTAATATCTCATCTTCCACTTTCACTCGTTATGTCTAGCAAAATCGTAATAGAAAAATGCAATAAAAGGCCTTACTTGTTTTTATTTTTTACAAATATACTTACAAAAATTTTCATTTAGAAGAAACTGAGAATCAACAAAATATTTATGTTTTGAGTAATTAAATAATAGCTTCTGAACTTTCAAAATAGTTTCTAAAATTTACATTTTTGTCCCTAAACTTTTTAAATATTTAAAAAAACAGTACTTGATAATCTGCATATTTAGTCTTTAAACTTTTCTAAATTTTACAAATGTATCACTAAAATTTGACAAAGTGATTTTAGTATACTATGCTGAAAATTTAGAGAAAGTGACAGAATACTTCAACCAAATATATGAAAGTTTGCCGTAAGTGTTTTTTTCCTTTAATGAGTAATCTATACTACAATAATAGCAAGAAAAATTGAAATAAAATTACTGAAATTCTATATGGCAGTGGTCACAACTTTAGAAACATTTTGCTACTTGACCTTGAATGCCACATCGTAAAACTAAATAATCCTTGGGCTTCAGTCTTGGACCGAACTTTAACGACTGAATTCTAAAGAAGAACTCTTGAGCTTCAGGGGATTGTAAAGTTAAGGGAATATTATATTTGTTTGAGTAACTATGCATTGCAATGATAGCAAAAAGAATTTTAAAATATTGTTCGTGTTATCTTTTTCTTTTTTTTTTTGTAAAATGATTATTGATTTTTTTGCTCAATGATTTCATTTCTTATAAGAACTTTTTATTTAGTAGCTTTTAAGTTGACATATAATTTTTTCTTCCAAATAAAATTCATGGTTAATTTTAAAAAGTAAAAATAAGGACTCAATCAGGACCACAAAAAAAAAAGGTTCGGGACTAACTATGAAATTTACTGTTAAAATAATTATGCCAAATTTCATTGCACCACTCACATGAGTAAAATTCTTCATTCATCTCATATTCTTTATAATATTCACTATTTTAGAGTATCTTAAATCTTTGCAATATATTAGATTAATTTACCATATTATCCTTCAAATTATTATTTTAATATTTGTTTTTTTTCTTCTTTCTCTATTTATATGTAAAAAATGAGTGGTAAAAGTAAAAAAAATACAAATTTTTTCATTTGTCAATAATCCCCGTGTGAGACCCAAATTTCAAAGAATCTGGAACATAAGGAGTAGTAATAAATAATTTTACCAAATTCATATAATTGTGAGTTTGCATAAAACTCTTAGGTTTAGCATATTAAATATGATTTGTCGATTTTGTGGACACATTCCCAATCATATATTTGGTGATTTACATTTTATGCCTTTTTTCATGGACTCACCGGTATAGCATACAATTGACGAATACCTCCATAAATAATAGCTAACAGTAAAGCTCAAATAATATAGTTTGAATGTGAATGAACATGTATTAAAGTTTATAATGATTAATGAGGTTTTCTCTAAAAAATTTTGCAGTATGTTTCAAGCTAGCCAGTTGCCCAGCAAATGCAGAGAACCAAAACATTAGGGGTTATGGGATCATGCTTTTCGTAAGTGGTTTCATAAAAATGTTAATAAAAATTGTGATTTTAATCTTTAAGCTATGTTTAGGTTTCAATTTTAAGAATAATAAAATCGGCATAGAATAATCAAGGTTCTACCATTTTTTCAATTGAAAATTGCACAAAATGAATGCTTTAATAGGTTTCTTTCTCCCAACAGTCATTTTACTTTGATAGCTTACAAATAATGTAACTAATCTTAAAAAATAAAAAAATAAAAAGGTGTAGCAAGAGAAAGATAAACAATGGAGATCATATATTATTCCAATTTTTGAACACTCCTTTTATGTTGAAAATGCAGGTGGGATTGACCCTTTTGTTACTTATTGTTTACAATTGTTCTGATCAAGTCCTGAGCACTAGAGAGAGAAAGAATGCCAAATCCAGAGAAGCCGCTGCAAGGCATGCACGGGAAACTGCACAAGCACGAGAAAGGTGGAAAGCAGCAAAAGATGTGGCCAAAAAGGGCAAAGCTGGCCTAAGCCAGCAGCTCTCCCGAACATTTTCACGAACAAAATCATCCAAGAAAGACACTAAGGAACCCAGCAACCTCACAAAAATGATGCATTCGATAGAGGATGATTCAAACCCAGAAGGGTTTAATCCGAGCATAGGTGACAAGAACACAAAAAAGCAACCACCAAGGGGTAAACAGTTGCACACACATAGCCAAATGTTCAAATATGCATATGGCCAGATCGAGAAAGAGAAAGCAATGGAGCAAGAGAACCAGAACATGACCTTCTCAGGAGTGATTTCAATGGCCACTCATGAAGACATTAGAAGCAGGCCTGTGATTGAGGTTGCTTTCAAAGATCTGACACTAACTTTGAAGGGGAAGAATAAACATCTACTTAGAAGTATCACTGGCAAACTCCTTCCTGGTCGAGTTTCTGCTGTCATGGGTCCATCTGGAGCAGGGAAAACAACTTTTTTATCTGCTTTGACCGGGAAAGCTTCAGGATGTCATATAACAGGTTCAATTCTCATAAATGGGAAAAATGAACCCATTCAATCATATAAGAAAATTATAGGATTTGTACCACAGGATGATATCGTGCATGGGAACTTAACAGTAGAGGAGAATCTTCGGTTCAATGCAAGGTGTAGGTAAGTGAACCATTGACCTTTTCGTTTGATATAATATATTCAGAATTTCTATCAGGAGGGGAAAGGGGATGGAAGGGTTTGAACCCAGGACTAATAGGTAGGGTGGCCCTATATCCCTTGTATTTGTCAGTTGACCTGGTAATGTGAGACAATTTGGAATTTTTGTTTGTGAGAGATTGCTAGTTATCATATTATTATTCATCTTTGATAAATTGACTACTATTGATATAGTGTGAATGCTAGTCATTTATTTTACCATTAATTGCCATACACATCCTTTTTTCAACTTTAAACTATACTACAACTTATATGTGTGTAAACCTAACCCTTGAGAACAATAAACTCATAATCTCATAACTAGCTAGATTGTATTTTTTTGCGGTTATTAGTAGGATGATAAAATATAAAGATAAAGTTTTTAAATTATCACACATGCCTGTATGCTCAACCTCTTTCGTTTACAATATCTAAGAATTTAAAATCTAAAATGTGTTCAATCAAATAAGGCATCCATATCAGATGCAGAGTTATTTCATATATGCAATAGTTTTGTTGTTATACAACAGTCCGTGGGAACTCAGCATGTTTCACCTGTGATTTGAGTTGTCAAATATAATATATCTTCCTCTCCTAAGTCTTTAAACTACAAGTTCTTTGTTAATAACTTCCTACAACATGCTTCTCCTCTGGATACAGATATGTGTACTTTTGGATATCTTATTTTAAGTTTACTCAATGCTAATATAGTTTATCTTGGTTAATGCGCATGATGTTCCAATTAGACTTTCTGCTGATATGCCAAAACCGGATAAAGTTTTAGTCATTGAAAGAGTGATAGAGTCCCTTGGGCTACAAGCCATCAGAGATTCACTTGTTGGGACAGTTGAGAAGCGTGGAATATCTGGAGGCCAGAGGAAACGTGTAAATGTTGGCATAGAGATGGTCATGGAACCTTCATTGTTAATATTGGATGAACCAACTTCTGGTTTAGATAGCTCATCATCTCAATTGCTTTTGAGAGCTCTTCGACGGGAGGCTGTTGAGGGAGTAAATATTAGTATGGTGATTCACCAACCAAGGTTTGCAACTTCCAAGTCCCTTTCTTTTGCTTTTTTCAATTAATTTAATTTGTTAAGGTTTAATTAATGCCTTATAGATGCATGTGAATTCTGAATGAGAAATGTGCTATAAACTAGGGATTACAGTGGGTCAGGTGAAATCCGCCACCAGTGGATACCTGACCCACGGATTGCAGGTATTTAATGAAAACTTCACTCGTTTGGTGGGCATGGATTTTAATTTTGCTCCGTGGGTAAACCCGCGACACCTGTAACCCACCACAATTTTCCTTTGTAACTCATCAAAATTATAGAACTAACATGAAACAAATATGTAACTTAAGCCATTAAAGTGTGAATTAACAAACAAATAAAACCAAACCCCACACTTTTTCCATTCTCTGACGCTGCCTCTTGTCTTCTTATTTCTTTGGCCAAACGTGGTCTAATTTTCTTCGTCTTATCTTCTTCCTTTTTTGGCCTAACCTTGTGTCATCTTCTTCATCTTTTGGCCAAACCATCTCACTACCTCTACAACCACTGAAATGCCATCCCAAAATCTTTCCCCTCACTGGTCGGTGACCCCGATTGAAAGAGCGATGAAGCGAAGAAGTCTAGGAACCTTTTGCTGCTACTTTTTTTGCTCGTTGTTGTCACTGTTTCCTCATGAGCACCGGACAACATGTCCACCATAGTTGCATCGCCAATTTCGTGGGCAATCCGTGAGATGCTTGTGATTTGTGGGTGACGGTCACGGGCGTATTTTTTTGCCTGTCAGGTCTAGCAGGTAAGTGGTGGATATGATGGCTCTGTACCTGATTTGTCTGTTTGTCATCCCTGCTATGAACTTAGAAATAAAACTAGTGTGCCATCCCTACTATGAACTTAGAAATAAAACTAGTGAAAGACTCCCATACAACAACAATAGTTTTTATTTATTGGTGCAAAGAAGTTTGATCGTTGTTCGTTGATCATAGTTTTTCTCTTACCAATGATCTGACAGCATCCTTTTTCCTTTAGCCTTCTCTCTTGACTTTGATTACCCGAAAAAATATCACTAATTATGACATGATTAGTACTAACACCCTTAAACTTATCAACAACTTTATGTGATTATCTAATGTTTTTATGTGGTACAATAAATATCAATTAGTTTAGTGGATCCCAAGTTGGTTGATTGGTTATATAGCCTATTTGATATAAATATGACTACAATAGACTGATATTCTTAGAAGTCAAAGCGAGCAGCAAGTTGGCATCTTGTCTATGTATAAGTTAATAAGTTCCCTTTTTATGGGACAAAATAATACAAAATGTTACATTATATGTCATATTTCTATGTCATGTACTATACAGGGTAAACTCCACTAGTTGTCCTAAACTATATCTCATATTACTTAATTGTCTCAAAACTATCAAGTGTTACACCGATCGTCCTCAAACTATTTAATATTATTGTCTCATCTTATCGTCCATCACATCTTTATGGATGGATGGAAAAGTGACGCCACATCAGTAGCCCATCATTTTTCCTTGCCTCATCAACAACAACATCATTTTTCATCTATGCTTAACGGCTGTGATGTACTGTAGGATGACTAAGCAATATTAGATATAATTTAGGGACGATTAAGCAATATTTGATAGCTTCAGAATGATTAAGCAATATTGGATATAGTTTAGAAATGATTGGTGGAGTTTACCTTACTATATATAAACCGAATGCTTAATTTTTCTTTTTCTTTTATTTGATATTGCTTACCTCTTATATTATGATGAAATTGACAGTTATTTTTTCTCATCCAGCTACACTTTGTTCAAGATGTTTGATGATTTAATACTTTTAGCCAAAGGTGGAATGACAGTGTACCATGGTCCTGTGAAGAAAGTTGAAGAATACTTTAGTGGCTTGGGAATTATAGTGCCAGATCGTGTCAATCCTCCAGATCACTACATTGACATATTGGAAGGAATATTAAAACCAGAGAGTGTAACTTGTGAACAGCTTCCAGTTAGATGGATGTTACATAATGGCTACCCAATACCCTCAGACTTGCTACATTTAGCTGATGGGCTATCAAATTCCTCAACTGGGTTGACTCATAGTGATTCTGGTCCTGGGACAGGCCAGTCATTTGCTGGAGATTTGTGGCAAGATGTAAAAAGTAATGCTGCATGCCAAAAGGATCAAATAAAACGTAATGTCTCAAATTCTAAGGACTTGTCCAATAGAAAAACTCCTGGTGTAGCTCGTCAATTTAGATACTTCATTGGGAGGTACAAATTTACTAATTATCTCTTTACCTAAAAGTGTGGTCTCTTTTATGATACATGAACAATTTAGTTGTCCCACGAGCTTAGCTTAATTGGCCACGAGGGACATTGGTCCTAGTCATTTCCAAGGTTTGATTCTCACCCCTTCCCACATTCCCAAATCAATTCAATTAACATACTGGTTTGGTTATCTTTGGGTCAAAAAAAAAAACATACATTTCTCCTGTTTCCTATACTCTTTATACCCTATATTTATATATCTAATTCTGAATACAAAAAAAAATGAACAATTTAGTTTTTGTTAGTAGCTAAGGTCATGTAACTTTTTAATTAATAGAATGTTCACCATGAAAACCAAGGGCTTACTAGAGTGCTTAAGCTTTGGTTTTTACCTACAAAATGAGAGATTCAAATTGCTTTAGCTTTGTTTATGCATACAAGGAATTAAAAGAAAATAGAACGATATAATTGCTAAGAGGTTGAACCTTTAAAAGTATTTGCTCCTTGTTCTTTCTCTTTTACTAAGCGATCATGTAATGGGGTGGCACATGTTTTAGCTCGTAAGGGTTTGGACACTAGTGGGCACTCTTCTTAGGAGGGGCAATCTACTACTTGGTTATGTAATGGTTATGTAATGCTTTAGCATTTGAGAAATAAAGGGCTTCGGCCTTTACTAAAAAAAAAGTATATTATTTACATTTTTCTATATTTGATTTGGTTTGTTTAATAAACTCACCTATGGTTTAGCATTACAATATTTTACCATTTAATTTCTTAATTAATGCCTGTTATCTATAACTCAAATGTTCAATTAAACTTTATTTTTAATACATTGAGTTCCATTTTTTTGTGAAATATAAATAACTTATACTGTTGTTTGAATTTCAGAGTTAGCAAACAACGACTACGAGAAGCTAAAACACAAGCAGTTGATTATTTAATTTTATTACTTGCTGGAGCCTGCTTAGGGACATTAGCCAAAATGGATGATGAAACATTTGGGTCCCTCGGTTATACCTACACCATAATAGCTATTTGTAAGTTGAAAAATCTAATCTTGATATATATCTCAATGTTAATAATGAGTTAAAGATTTCTTAAATATAATCCTAAACAAAACAAATGAACGATAATACTCTCTTTGTTCCATATTCTTTGAAACATTTGATTTTTTTTTTAATATTTTGATTTGAATTTATTCATATTATTATTTGTTAGAAAAAATATATTTAGAAACTATAGATCTTTATTTATCATTATATATAAAGAATTTTCATTTATATAATAAAATATTAAAAATAAAAAATCATAAATTAATTGCTGAATAGTAAATGTTACAAAAAATTTAGAATGAACAGAGTAAATTATTGTGTGCCTATCTTTTTATCACCATGACATATACTTATTGTTTGTACTGCAGCTCTATTATGCATGATTGCTGCCTTAAGGTCATTCTCTCTGGATAAATTACATTATTGGAGGGAGAGTGCCTCTGGGATTAGTAGTCTGGCTTATTTTTTATCTAAAGATACGCTTGATCATTTCAATACAATCATCAAACCGGTGGTGTATCTGTCAATGTACTATTTCTTCAACAATCCCAGATCGTCATTTCAAGACAATTATGTTATTTTGCTTTGCCTTGTTTACTGTGTAACTGGCATTGCTTATGTGTTTGCTATCCTACTAGAACCTAGTCCTGCTCAACTGGTATGTATTCATGCTTGGGTTTTGGATGCTTGCATTGTCTATAAATGTGCACTTCTTACTTTATAATCTTTATACTAACAAGTTATATGTCTTCTCTCCACAGTCGTCGGTGCTTGTTCCTGTTGTTCTAACTCTCATGGCAAATCAAGAAAAGGATAGCCTTGTTGTTAAATATTTCGGAGACTTCTGCTACCCAAAGTGGGCTCTGGAAGCATTCATCATCGCAAATGCTGAAAGGTCCCTATTCATTTTCTTTTCCAATCTTGCAACTTATATAATTGTTTATATGCATATTGATACAAAAATAAAGGGTAAACTCTACCTTTCGTATCTAAACTATATCTTATGTTGCTTAATTATCTCAAAATTATCAAGTGTGGCATTAATCATCTTCAAATTATTTAATTATTCTTATCATGTCCTACCATCTATCACACCGCTAAGGATGGATAAAAAAGTAATGTCACATCAGTAACCATGCAAGCATTTAAAGCCTATCAACAACCACATCATTTTTGCAGTCATCTTTAATAACTATGATGAATGGTAGGGAAATTAAATAACATTGGATATAGTTTAAAGATCATTAAGCAACACTTGATAGTTTTAGGACAATTAAACAACATTGAATACATTTTAGGGATGACAGATGTAGTTTATCTAAAAAGCAAATGGTGCATATAAATCACATAATATATAGTGATTACGCACTCCTATACATCCTTAGCATTCTACTTTCCATTATTTCTTAGGTATGCTGGGGTATGGTTGATAACTCGTTGCAGTGTGTTAATGGAGAGCGGGTATGATCTTCATGATTGGACCATGTGCCTAGTCATCCTCATCCTTTATGGATTTGTTTTTCGCATCATAGCATATTTTGCATTGGTGACATTTCAAAAGAAATAAGGTAGAGAAGAAGAGTAATTTCAGTTAGATTTCTTGATGCACATCGAGTGACACACATGTACCATAGTCTCTTTAAGTTATACTAAAGTTGTAAAATGATGCAAAATTTTTTTGATGGTGAGGGTTGATTGCTAAAGTATGATCAGCAAGTGTATTGTAGATCAGGTATACCATGACTGTCTGCATTTGTATGTTAGTCATATTTTTTCTATACATATACTAGATACTTTTATGGGTAAAAGATCAAAGAGTTGATAGTTTTATTTTCCAAGAAAGCAATATTTGTATTCTTGTAGTACGCTTTTCAACTTGTATCATCTTCTAATTGTTGAATTTTTCATTCATTATGAAGTGATCTCAAAACTAAGAATCATTGCAACGTGGTCCCTAAATTATTCATTTATTGCATGAGCAATTATTCAAACTCCTTCCTTCCGACATCTAAGTGAAAGAGCAAAAATTTATATTTAAAACATTACAAATATTTTTTTAGCTTTACTAAATAAAAATATTTTTTCTATTAATTTATTGTATAGCAAATTGTAATCACTAGGTTAAATATTAATAAATTGAATAGTTAATATAATATTAAGCAAATTTTAAAATTTTAATAAGTAGATCACTTATATAGAAAAAATTTGTTTACTCTATTTTAACTGTACATTTACTACCCTCATGCTAACAGAGGAAAAGAAATAGAAGGACCACTCAAATACCAATAGATAATTTATGAACCACTTTACAACATAAAGTATATTTCGAGGACTAATGTTACTATTTACTGAAAGCAATTACCACCAAAATTGATAGTATTGTAAACCTACAACTCTACAACTACAGGCATTAAAAGAAATACCTTAAAATCAAAAAATTAAGTAGTGCTAGCTAGTGACTCAGGCAATGTTGTGGGTGACCTTTAATTGATAGGAAGTCTTGTTTTTTCCTAAGTTTGCTCAAAGGATTTAGAGGACTTAAAATATTATTGAGATGTTGCCCAAGGTCAAAATCAAGCAAGAATGGAGAACTCCCTAACAAATCATTTGGGAAATTTTTACTTGGATAATGGTAGTGGTTACATACTACAAGTTAGCAAAGTTGTTACACTAAGAAGTTTCACATGTCACAAGAAAGAGAAATATTTATGGAGATTTTATGCTCTCTTGTGGGAACTCGCACCATGAATAAATAGCTGTCTCATCATCTTCACCAACAGGCTTAAGGACTAGGGTACTTGCTTAGATTGTTTTTATCCTTTGTTATTTTCTTTTGTTTTTTAATTGTATATATGGAAAAAAAAATTATAGAAACCCTAATGTGGTTTGACTAAATCTAAACTTTGCTCCCATTATTTAAAAAAAAAACCTAAGTTGTACCCTTACACTATCCAATAATAACTTCTAAAATCATAACTTAAACTATCTGGTAAATATGTTTTAATAATTTTAAATTTTTTGATATATTTTCATAGTTAACTGATATTTAAAAAATATTGATTTAGATTTATAAAGAGAAAAATACATTTACAAAAAATAAAAAAATATCAGAGATATTGAAATAAAAAGAAATATCAGAGATATTGAAATAACTAAAATATAACTATCATACAGTTTAAATTAAAGTTTTAAAAATTGTTATCGGACATTATAAAAGAAGCCAAGGGAAAAATGTAGATTTTCAAAAGTAAGTGTAAAATGTACGATAGTCATATGACTATCATACAGTTTAAATTAAAGTTTTAAAAATTATTATCGGACATTGTAAAAGAAGCCAGGGGAAAAATGTTGATTTTCAAAAGTAAGTGTAAAATGTAGATTAGGTCAAACCATAAGGAGATTATTATAAATTTCCCTTGTACACAAAACAAAAAAAAAAGTTAAAAAACAACAACTAAGAAGATAAAGAACCGGTTTAGATTAACTTAATGAAGTGGGGTTAATGCATTTTAATGTTTTGGATTGGGCCACATGAAAATATTTCACAAAAGTTGAAGTTACTCATGAAAAAAATAAATAACATATTGAATTGGGAGAAGCTATATGATGCACCTGGTGTAGCGTGCTACTACCTTATTTTTATTTTATTTAAAAAAAGTCACCGTGCCTTAAATAATATATCTTATGAAATAAAAAATACTTCTTACAAGACTACAACCACTTCTTGAATAACATATCTTGTGCAACGAGCATCATATTATAAAACAACAAATTTATTTGAATAAAATAACATTTTTTTGCTAAATAGAATGACGTTATTTACAAAGAATATATCTAACCAAATGAATAACATATTTACAAGACTGACACCACATCTTGAATAGCACATCTTATAAAACAAGTAGCATTTACAGAACAATAAATTTTTTTGAATGAAACAACATTTCTTACTAAATAAAGCAGCACTATTTATGAACAACATTTCTAATGAAATGATCAATATTCTATAAAGCATCAAATTTGTATAAATGGAATAATAATTTTATTGAATTGAATACTAGTATTCACAAACAGCATTTTTTATTAAATGAATAATATTTTTACAGAATAGCATATTTATACGAATGGAACAACATTTCTTATTAAAAGAAATAATGTTATTTATGGAATAATATTTTTTACAAGGTAAACAACAGATTATGGAATATCAAATTTATATGAATGAAACAATATTTTTTATTGAATGGAATATAACAACCTTTAAGGCATATCTCTATTTTATGAATCATACAATTATAATTTCCTAATACCTAAAAATGAATAAAACATCATGATTTAAAAAAAATTACTTGAGCAACAAGAATAATACATCATTGTAAGAGGGAAAATGACGGTTATGGCTGACCTTAACATCATCTGTCAACTTAGATTTTTTTAGTAGGCTAATAACATTACTTTTAATCATGTTCCTTAAGATGATGCCTAGGATTCTTCTATACACAAATACTGAAATTTAAACCTAGACAAAAAAAATTATCAAGGTCCAAGGACCCTAAACACTAAGCTAGAACTAAATCAATTTTCTTGTCCAAGGCCATTTTGCTTCTTAATAGAGATCTTGTCTGTGAGCTTGGCTTTGTGGATAGGCTTACCTCCCATGCTGTTTTTAGCATTGAAATCTCCACCTTGGCACATGAATCCAAGGATCACATGGTGGAAGAAGGAGTTGTTGTAGTACAGGGGCTTGTTATTGCAATTAATGCCTTTCTTGTAGGTGTAGATTGCAAAGGGCGTAAGAAGTTCACGGTTGTGAGATCATTTTTGTTTGCAGTCATTAAACCAAAAAATAAGAATAGATTTTAATTAATGGAAAAATTGTAAATAAATGAAAACTATGAAAGTAGAGCATGCTCTAGGTACATCTTATCCTCAGCTTTGAATTAGATCATGATTAGTCGCAACTTATTTGACATTTTCATCATTGTGCTGGACTTGCGTGCTCTCGGCGTAGGGATATATTGGGACAAGTCACAAATTATTTATATTTTTTATTCATTGTTTCTACAAAAATATATCCTAATATATTTGGTTAAGACACACTCCTTCACTTGGAATATAGGGGTTTGAGCCCTATGGCTCCTACTAAGCTTCTTTTTTTTATAGATCTACTTATTTGTTTTGTTTTTCTTTTGTATTTTTTTTTTTCTTTTTTTCCTAATTTTTTATTTTATTTTTAACTTCTTTTATTTCTTTTTTTTTTGTTTTTTATTTCTAAAATACTTTTTTTTTTAATTTCCCCTAATCTGCCTTAGGCAACAAAGCTTTTTAGGTGAGTTGGTTTGAGGTGTAGAGTTCTTGCAATAGTTTATGGGTTTGAAGCTCTGGTCCTCTTTTTTAACTCTTTTGGGTTTGAATCCCTAATCCTGCTTTTTAATCCTTTTTTTTATTTCTTTTTAAATTCTTGTTGCTTTTTTTTTCTTTTTCATGTTTTTATTCTTTAATTCATTTTTCTATGGTTTTTACTTCTTTTTTTTTCTTTTTCTTCTTTATTTAATTTTTTAATATTCTCGATTTGTTTTTTTTGTAGTTTTATTTTTTTTATTTTATTTATGAGAAAAGAAAATGTAGTTCAAAAAAAAGAACAAACATCAAAGACTAAAAGAACATATATAAACTAAAAAAAGAAACAACAATAAATAAAAGAACATATAGAAATTAAAAAATAAAAAGAAAAAAATAGATACTACCCTCTTCATCCCACAAAGGTTGCTTTACTTTTCTTTTTGGGTTGTCCCAAATTACTTACACCATTTCCTTATTTGGTAAATTTTGTACACTTCATTTACCATAATACCTCTATTTTAACACATATATCTCTTCCTTTCCAGTTCCTACAGACTCTATCTTGTTATCCCCCAGATAGATTCATCTGAAAAAAATAAGCTTCGCTTTCATGGACGCACTCTTCGACAATTGGCTCCACTGGAGATAAAAAAGATGCTACTTTCGAACTCAACAAATGGGTTTTGTGTGCAATGAAACTAAGAGTTAAGATCTTTCCTATTTCTCCAATTGCATCTCCCAAATCGCTGATCAATTTCAAAATCAAAACCAGAAACGATGTCATTCTTGCTTTCTTGGAATCCAGACAAGGGATTTTTTCTCCCTAACCGTTTTAACTAGGTTCATCCCTATGAGCAAAATGGAGCTATCTGAGGATTACACGTGCATGATTTCTCATAGGTTTTGCCACATAACTTTGCCACTCAAATCGGCGTAGTTGATGGAAGTGTGGCAGTGTGGTAATGTTTAAAGTCGTTGAACTTGTCTTTGCAAAGCTAAGGAGTGAGAGAACAGAATGTGGAGCTCCAGCATCTCTAGAGCTCCACAATGACAAAGTCCCATCTCTTGGTGTTATGGTCGCGCGTGAGACAGGCTAATAGAAGCTCCTTGAGATCAAGGAGGTTAGGACCATAGTGGCTAGGAAATGAATGAACCAGAGGTTCACACAGAGAACTTGGCTGAAGAAGGGAAGGATAGTACTGAAAAGAAGATAAAAATAATAGTATTTCTTAAACTCCATGTCATATTGAAATGGAGCAATCTTTATGGGACAAAGGGAATATTTGCTTACAGAATAATAGAAACATGAGAATAGATCAGACATCAAGTAGAACATATAGCAATTGAAAAAAATCAATAACTATGCATAAAAGAACATAGAGGAATTGAAAAAGAACAGAAACAAAAAAACATATAGGAGTTGAAAAGAACATATTTATATAAGAACAAAGAACAATGCATAAAAGAATAATGCATAAAAGAACATAAGAATCAACAACAATTATCTTTTTCTGACGATTAAGAAAAAAATATAGACAAATTAAAAAAACATAAAAATAAGGAATAAAATTTAAAACAAAGCAATGGATAAAATTAAAAAATAATAAAACTAGAAAAAGAAAAATAAAAAACAGTGCAAGGAAAAATAAAGGTGTGAAAAAAAATGTAATGAAAAAAGACTAAGAAAATATCTAGAAAAATGGAGGTTTAACTCAACCAAGATTAGAGATGGACAGTGGACTGACCTAGCCTGACCCCACCGGACCTGGGCTTGGGCCATGTCAAGTTTTTTTGTAAAAAAATATTTTTTTCAAAATTAAGTTTGGATCACTATTTAAAAAAAAACCACAATCGGTACATTTTTATTAATTAAAAAGCCAAAATGGCACTTATTATTAACTGGAACATACCTTATAAGGAAAAATGATAAAATGTCCAAAAAATAATAAAAAATTAAAACCTAAGATCCGTGCTTAACAGCATAGTCAGATCAAGCACAAACTAAGAGTAAGAAGGAGAAAGAAAAAAAATCAAGCATCTTCACCAGATAGTACCCCCCATCATTGGAGTTCTTTTGGTCTTGCTTTCAGAGTGCAATGAAGCCCCAATCTTGGTTACATATGTAGACACCACTGCCTTCGGCGTCAATCTTGCTTGTTTCTCTGATATTACTTGTTTACCTGCACTGAAAGCTAATTTGGAAGCCACGGTTAAGCTTGAAACTATTAGAATCTCTTGAGCGATGATGGACAATATTGGAAACCTTGATCTTTTTTATTTCCACCACTCTAATATTTTGAGGTTGCTTAGCTCAAATGATGTGTTGAGGTAGTTATCCACTTTAGCTAAGCCTAAAGTCGGCAGTTAAGAATGTTTGGGTATTTGGAGGATCGGATTGAATCTTAATGAAGTAGATTTCCTAGGAGATTTAGTTTGAAGAGTTGCAAATCTCACCTTATCTGAATTCTTTTCACAATATAACTTATATAAAGATTACAAGTAATCAGAAGTAGTAGCAAGCATAGCTAAAACATTCACATGAGCCATGCTCAAATAAGTATGAAAAATATCTTCAAGTAATGTTTTCGTGCCCGACAATTTCACATATAGGTCAAGCAAACATGCAACTAAAATGATTGGGCAAATGTTTAGAAAATACTGAAGCCACTTCTTTCGCATGACTTCTACGATGGGTTTAAAAAACTCATATTCTTTAAACTGATGTAAAGCATATATAATGTTTACTAAATGAAGCAAAATTTGATGCATTGTTGGGTACTAGACACCGGAGAAAAGTTCAGTGGCCTCGTAAAAAAGCTTTAACAATTCACCTATTTTAAAACATTTGTCTCACATTTCAGTTGTGGGGAACTCACAATTCAGCTTTATATTTAAGAAACAAGACAATAAGTTTGCATACAGATATGTATCTATCAACATTAAATAAGTTGAGCTTCACCGAGTTGGATAATCCAACTTAAAACATTTCCAAGAAAATTCTTTTCCATTTTCAAAACAAGACCCTTTAAACTTGCAATATTCTTTGGGTCTTGATTTCAAATAAGACAATGAATTTCAAATGGACACAATTTTGGTTTGCATAACCCCTTTTGTACATAAAGATGTAAAATATGAGATATGCATCTAACATGAAACAATGCACCTTCAAGTGGTGGATTCAATTGTTGACTAAAAAACTAAGTAATGACATCATTGTTTGATGCATTATCAAATGAAATGTATAAAACTTTATTAGTACAAAAATATTCATGTAGAGATTTATAGATGCAATTAAAGATGTGAAATTGAATGTGATCAGATTCTATGCACCTAAATGACAGAATACATTTTTTGCATCACTCAATCATCATCAATTCAATGAACAGTCACACAATAAAACGATTGCCATATAGGCGATGTCCACTGAGCAGTTATGTAATAAAATGATTAGTCCTATAGGCAATGTTCACATGGTACTTGTAAATGCCATACAATAATCAAGAGTTAAGAAATATGCTTGCAAGTTTGATTTTCCAACTTCAAATAGTTTAAAGCTCTCCCTTTTAGCGGTTTTCTTAGATACTTTTCCAAACATAAGGTTTAATTGTGATCTAATCCAAGATTCTAAGTGCATATCCTCAACTTGTGAAATTGGCTTCTCAATAAGCATCATCCAATTAATCATGCATTCTCTACAAGATTATTGGTTAAATCAAAAGATACCTAACTCACCGGTGGTGCTCTTAAGTTATGTTTGTCCTCTAGAACTAGTGGCTGTATCAGGAAGGAGATTAGTGTAGTGATTTTTTATATGGCAATGCAGTATTCTGGTGTATGAGTTCTTTTTGTAGGTCAACTTTTTTGTTGCAATGTTTGCACTTCCCGTACCTCAATTCCCCTTCCTAAATGAGGTCATAATACTCTCACCTTGAGGATTTACCTTATGCTTGTGAATCCTCAACCCTAGGTTGATGGCTCATCAGCGTTGGTTGGGTCCCGTCCCCTCCAACAATATCGGCAGGCGTCACATTCACATTTTCAATGCCATCATTTGATAATTGATTGTCAAGACCTAAATCATAATTTATCATGTCAATTTGGTCATCATCGTGCACATCTTTGATGTGGACCCTTTATCAGCCGGCTTCGATTGATGATTGAATAAGCTTCTAAGGCCAATCGTATGAGATGAGCAGCTATTCGGAGCCTTATTCTTTCCTCTTGAATGCATGAGTTATTGAATAATAGTAGTGATGAAGGAGCGATTAGAAAGAGATTAGGAAAAAAATTAAGAAAAAATTAGCAAAAATGCTTGAGAAATTGGAGAAACTAAAAGAAAATGTTGTAGTAGAGGAAGAAAAGATATTACAATTCTTTGTGTGAGAATGGAGTGGAAATGAGCCTCCCTATTTATAGGTGAGGCCATAATTTTTTTAGACTAAAAAGCCCTTAAATTATCGTTGTTTGGGGAGTAGGGGTAAAAGTTTTAGTTTCAGGTCAGGTTTGGGCCGAAACCTGAAACAAATGAGTCTTGTGATGATGAAAAAATGACAAACCGAACTGACCCAAAATGGGAAGAAAACCCGAACCAACCCTTACATAAAAATATAGGGTTAAGGCCGAGCTAGGTCGGATATAACTGATATCTCGACGTGAAGGACAGCAGACAATAAGATGAACGATGGCGGAGGATGATAGATGATGTGATGGATGACAGAGGTGGTGGAGGACGATGTGACAGATGAGGGCGATGGTAAGGTGACAGATGATAAAAGTGGCGGATGTGACAGATGAGAGCGGTGGGAGGGCGACAGATGATACGGCGTACGATAGAAGTGGGTGGTAGAGGAGAATGCAACAGCAAGGCGGTGAAAAGGTGAACAAAAGGATGACAATGAAGACAAGAAGACGAACGACAAAGGGACTAATGACGAACAACAAGTTGGCGATAGTGAACAAATGGACGGTGAACGACAGTGGTGATTTAGTGAATGGAGAGTCGAAGACAGTGAGGTTAAGTGAGAGTTAGAGATAGAGTGGGTGGCAGTGGCAGCTTATAAGTGGGAATTATGGTTAAAGAAGTTAAGTTAGATATTTATAGGTAAGTAGGTGGGTTAGGCCAAGATAGGTTATTGGGCTAGATTGAATAAAAATCGGGTTAATTTGGGTAATTCAGGTTTAACCTGAACCAACCTGATTTTGATTTGTTTAAATCGGGTCAGTTTCAGGTTGACCCGAATCATACCTATTCCTTTCATTGACCTAACACCAACCTGAAAATTAGGGTCAGGTTTCAGATCGAGTTTCGAGTTAGGGTTAATTCCTTTCACCCCTACTAAGGATGGGGTAAAGTGGAATTCTGAGGAAAAAAAATTTCAGAAAACTATTAGGGGGCCTGGAATGTAATTAAGCTTTTTTTTTTTTTTGAATTTTGGAATAAGACCATTGAAGCTACTTACAGCCAAAGGTTGGGCCTAGATCAGCACAGACTAGCCATGTCTAGGCCATGTTTTTTTTTTATTTGGGTTGTGTAGGTCTTAGGCTTATATCCTTTTTCCCCAAGGCCCATACCTACCCCACCCCTATCCGTGCATTACCTAGGCCCGTGTTGAACTAGCTCTTGACCAATTCATGCTGGGTTTAACTCCAAGTTGGTCCCATTCTGAGCCAAATTGACTTGGCCTGATACCCACCTCTAACCAAGACTCGAAACCTCTACCCCGTGATTGCAATCTGGGACACTAACCATTTTATATGAGTTAACTTATACATCCTTGGTTAGAACTCATCCCCAAAAGCTAGCTTTGGACTAGCCCTGGGTGAACACTGCAATTCTACCATCATTATCCATGCTTGAATCCCTGCAATATAAAGCTTGATGGCATTATGATGTGTATAATGGTCCTATACCCATTGCACCCACGTGGCCTAGTCATGAAATAGTGGTCTCATACCCATTGCAATACTTGTCTATGATTCAACCCATTTGTTACCACCTTCACAAAATGGGAAAATTACAGCATAAAAACTTAAACTTATATGCTTTAATTTTTACCATAGTGTATGAATTGTAAAGTGTAAAGTATTCAATATACACTCCTTTAAGTGGCACAAACAATGATAGTTTGGTCCTCAAAAAAACATTGCCATATTGCCTAATTTTCAAGAAACCTATGGACTAAATTGTAAGGTTACAAAAGTTGGGTACTCAATTGCACAAATTTCTAAAGATGGCTATGGGAAGGACATGGATGGAATTATGAAGAAAGGACATGGATGGAATTAAGGATATTGTTAGGGACCAATTAAGGATCCAAGTGTCCACCTTTTTGTCTAAAGGTTATAATGACCTTTGAAAAGGTTAAGGGTGGTCAAAAACATTATTTTCCTAGCCAAAATAGCTAGATATAATCTGTCCAAGTGTTGGCCAAAGTTTCAAAAATTTGCATATATGCCACCAAGGTCAAAGATAAAATAAATAAGGAAAAACTAAAGAAAAATCATTATTTCTTTCATTTCTTCCTTCATATTTTGACCCCCAGTAGCTAGGGTTCTTCTTTAAGGTCCTCCACCATCTGCCATAGCCACCTTACTGCAAACAATCAAGAGAAAGCAAAAGAAAACAATCGAAGCATCAAGGAAGACCATAAACCCTAATTTTCAGGTTTATCTAAGATTTATTGGATTTCCAGCAAAAGGTAAGGGTTTTCTAAAGTTTCCTAGATTGTTTACTGTATTTCCAAATATCCATGAAGCTAAAACCAAGCTTGGAAGAGAGCAAAAAGCTCAAGGAACTAAGTATGGGTTAAGGAGAAAGAAGCATGGCAAGGTTTTGGCCTTAATGTTACCATGCTAAAGATGGCAGCAAAAAAGAAGGGTTTCTAGAGCCCAAGTTAGTACTAACTAAGACCTAAAAGACTCCTAAGACTAAGCAAAAGCTTAAGGAGGGCTACCATAGTGTTAATAAAGTGATATCTTATTGTTTTATTGAATGATTATGAACTAACCTTAATGTGTTACTGCTGCCATCATTACATGTATTTGTTGCTGTGTTTGTTGGTGCATATGGTTGCCATATTTGTGTGTATGAGTTGTTTTTGTATGTCTTTATGTTTTTGGATTTCAGGTTGGTAAGTTACTATGGAAGACTTTATATTTAAAGCCCTTACTAAGTTCTTTACAAAGAATTTACTCCCCTTTCTGTCCATTTTCAAGAACACCTAAAAGAGAACATTCAAACTAATAGTTCTAGTTTGAGTTTTCCTATAAAATTTCAGGTACATGAACTTCAATATATATAGTATTAAACTTGAGTGTTCTATTATTTTTAGAGCACATTTGCTAATTTTAGTGTTAGTACTTTCTGCCTTATGCAGCAGCTGCCTTTTAAAGTTTCTAGAGTGCATTGTAATTGTAAGGCTCTCCAAGAAGCTAGTGTACATACCCAACTAAGCTAGGACATATGTATGATGCATCTATGCATGTAAATACACTATGGATGGTTTATGGATGATATATGAAGCAATAAAGTGATGTTTGAGGTTGAATGTTCAATTCTGTCCATTTTGCAACTCATTAGCTGTTCTAAAGAAAATTATGTCTAACGCTTATAGAATGCCTCTAAATTTAGGGGAATGACTTTCCTAAGTGTATAAGACATGTGAAAACCTGCCCATATTGGTTTTGCACCTGGAAATGAAGTGTATGAATTTTATGAAATTCTGTTTGGGCATTATGGTCATTAGTTGTACAGATTTGGTACCCTATACTCTAAGAGCCATAACTTACTATACATAATGAGTTTGGCTATGAAATTTTGACCACACTTAGAACACTTCAAGATGAAGAATTTGGCTTCTAAATCACTGGATTTAGTGCCCTGTAGCCAAAGTTATAACCTGTCAAAGTTAGCTGATTTTGCTGTGTACTGTTCATATGGTTAATTTTACCCAGTTAAGTATAAAATCCATAATTGCAAACTTGTATAGATTTAATGCCTTAAATTTTCTTCCCTATGAAGGTTCAAGTGTATTAAAGGGTTTAAGACTTGTAGGACATGGGGGAACATGGGTAGAATTTGATTTGGACATGGTGTAAAAGTTTGGACACGTGAAATGGGCACCAATGATACCAAGGGTGCATATGATTGTACATGCACTTGGGGATTTTACTCAAATCCCATATTGAGTAAGAATAAAGAGATGATTGTCATCATCATTACTTCCGAATGAAATTATATGTGAATATGTGTGATGGTTAGATCAATATACATATATCTGTATAAGGACCAAGAGGGCCATTTGGGTAATATAGTGAGCATTATTTTGATAACTTACAGAACATGCATAACTCATGGGAATTGACACATTAAATATGGTCACTGTATTAAAGCTCTCATAGTGGTAACACCATCCATCTAGCTAACAATGGTCCTATATCCAGTGTAGCAGAGGTCTAGATATAACTACTGTAATACAATTTAATATAAGACAAATTCAAAATCAAGTTGACTATAAGCTGGAAAATTGATCTAGGAGTGCAATTGAATACCACTATAACCAAGATGTAAAATAGGGAAGATAATTATCGGGAAATCAATGAGAAAATAGGGAGCCAGCTGCAGGTTAGGGAACTGAGAAAGAAAGAATTGATTATGAGATGACTGCTATAAACTTGATATTTAGAAGAAGTGAATTATTTCATTAATTCTATGAGTACATACAAGGCCAGTATATATACACAAGGTACAAGAGTCTTGATAGAAAAGAAATTCCTATCTATATACAAAGCTAAGGTGATAAAAACTAATCTACTTATCATATAAGCAACCAACGTGAAGATAGGATAGGAAGAGATGAAAATACGTAAGAATTTTATCACACCCTTTCAAGTTGGAGCATGGGGATTGAGAATGCCCAACTTGCCACTTAAGAACTCAAATTGCTTTTTGCCTAATGCCTCTGTAAGTATGTCCATTAGTTGAGCTGATCTGGCAATATGACAAGTTTGTACTTCTTCAATTTGCACTTTATTTCTCACAAAATGGCAATCTATCTTAGTATGTTTTTTGTTTTCTCATGAAACACCGGGTTCATAGCAATATGAAGTGTAACTTTGTTATCACAAAATAGTTGTATTGGATGAGTAAAAGTGACGATAAGATCAGGAAGAAGAGCACACAACCATACTAGCTTACTAGTTGTGGTCACCATTGCACGATATTCAGTCTCAACTAATGACCAAGCTACAATGACTTATTTCTTTGATTTCCAATATAGGGGAGCAGCGTAAGTTGGACAATGTATTCGATGGTGGACCATCAAGTTTGTAGGCAACTTGTCTAATTAGCATCGCAATATCTTCGAAGATTCAAGTCTCCATGAGAAAAAAAGAAAATGCCTTGCCCTGGGGTACCTTTCAAGTACTAGAGTATATGTTTGGCAACGTCAAAATGAGCTAGATTTGGTTCCTTTATGAACTGACTCAAGAGATTAATTGCATAAGTAATATTTGATCTTGTAATGGTCAAATAGATCAACTTGCCTACTAGGCGACAATACATGCCCACATCAGGAAGAGAAGGAGATGGAACTGGTCCAAGGTGGTGCTATTGTTGGATGGAAACACTTATAGGTTTGCATCCCAACATCCCAATTTCATTGAGAATATCAATAGTGCATTTCCATAGGCATAAGAAAATCCTCTTTTTGGTCTAAGTTGCTTCCAAGCCAAGGAAGTATCGCAACTTCCCTAGATCTTTAATGTAAGAGGTCTCATGCAAGTACTTTTTCAAGGTCGTAATTTCCTTGTTGTCATTTCTTGCAATGACTATGTCATCAACATACACTAAGATTGTAGTGAAACTATTCTCATTCATCATAGTAAATAATGAATAATCCAATTTTAATTGCTCAAAACCGTATTTTTTGAGTGCTTTTGAGAAATTAGAAAACCACTTTCAAGGTACTTGTTTGAGTCCGTATAAGGACTTCCTCAATTTACAGACACAATTATCTCCAGGAGGAAGAAAGCCTGGTGGAGGCACAATATAAATTTCCTTTGTCAACTCGTCTTGAAGGAAAGTATTTTGTACATCAAGTTGATGGATTTCCCAATTTTTAACTGTAGCCACAGCTAAGAGACATCTTATAGTAGTTAGTTTAATTACTGGAGCAAAAGTTTCAATGTAATCAATTCCCTCAACTTGAGTGTACCTTTTAGCAACAAGTCTTGCTTTGTGCCTTTCAATGCTTCTATCAACCTTATATTTTATCTTGTATACCCCTTTTGAGCCAATAGGCTTCTTACTCAGAGATAGTTGAACTAAGGTCCATGTTTGATTCTTTTGTAGAACATTAACCTCTTTCCTTATTGCCTCCACCCATTTCAAATCTTGGCTATCATTGTGATAAGTTCTTGGCTCTTACTCTTCCATGACTGCCTCTAAAAATGCCTTGTAACAAGGAGTAAATCGACTATAAGACAAATAATGTACAATTGGATATGGCTTACCAAAAGACATCTGACCACCACGTAGAGTTGGTGAATTGTTTGCTTTCACAAGATCACAAACATAGTCATTTAGGTATTGAAGAGGGCATATAGTACATTGGAGTTTAGTCTCGGTTTGATATGGAGTGGCCATGGGTTCAGGTGAAATATCAGTTTGCTCTGTTGTCTCAAGATGAGCTAGTTTAGGTTTATGAAGGATGATATTTTCGTCATAACCAAGGATTTCTTGTTGCGGTTGGAGAGTTGTTTGGTAACTTCTAATACTTGCAGCATCTTTGAAAGGAAAAAGATTTTCATAGAATATGATGTCTCTTGATACAAAAACTTGGTGTGACTTAAGATCATAGACTTTATACCCCTTTTGTCCATTCCGATACCTAACAAAGATGCAAAGTTTATAAATAGTTTTAAATTTATCTCTTGATGTAAACTTGTTGTGTACATAACAGAAACATCTGAACACCCTAAGATGATTAAGAGAGGCTGGTTTTGAAAACAAAATTTCATAAGGACTTTTCTTAGACAATTTAGAAAAGGGCATATGGTTAATGAGGTAGGTGGCGAGTAAGACACATTCACCCCAAAATTTAACAAGCAAATGTGCTTGAAAAAAAAGAGCTCAAACTACCTCAAGAATGTGACGGTGCTTTCATTTGACAATACCATTTGTTGAGGGATGTCGGCTCATGTGGTTTGGAGGATGATCCTACTTTGATGATAGAAATTTTGCATGGGACCTGCAAGAAGCTCAAGAGCATTGTCACTTCTAACTTGTTGAATGACTTTACCAAATTGGTTTTTTACCACTGAGTTAAAGATCGAGAGATGTTTACATGCTTCTGATTTATGTCTTAAAAGAAATATCTAGGTGCATTTGCTATAATCATCAACAACAGTAAGAAAATAGTGAACAACAGTAAAAGAAGCAATTTTATATGGACCCCAGAAATCTGTGTCAATGAGATCAAAGGGAGCTTTTGTTTGACTGAAACTTGAAGAAAAAGAATTTCTGGTTTGTTTTGCATAATAATAGGGATCGCATAACTTATTTAAGTTCTTAAACAAAAAATGCTCTAGTTGAGAATACATGCTAAATTTTTCAAAAGGTACATGTCCAAGCCTTTTGTGCCAAAGAGTTAGGGAGCAATCTACTTTAGTTGTGGCAACGACATGGTTAGTGATCTTTTTGAAGTAATACAACCTATCACAAAGTTCACCCATGCCAATCAAAGTCTTCGAAGCCAGGTCCTGTATCACACAATATTTAGAGTAGAAGGTTACTGAATAGTTCAAATAATTGGTTAATCTACTGCCTGAAAGCAAATTGCAAGAAAAATCTAGAACATGTAGAACATCATTCAGTTTGATCTTATTTGAAACTTGTATATCTCCAAATGAGTATGCCTTGTGAGATAGTCCGTTTGGAAGGCATACTAATGAGCATACATTGCTTGTTCTTAATTGTGGAAATTTGTGTGAAGTCATGTGTTTGGAGGCTTCATTGTCAATAATCCATTTTATATCAAATGAAGAACTCTTACCAACAAAACCTGTTACCGTCGATTAAGGCTGATTTGATAATAAGGAAATCAATTGATCATATTAAGCTTAGGTAAGAATTGGAGCCTTTGTTGTTTTCTCATCCTTAGTTTCTAAAGCTGCATTGCTCACCACTCATCTTCCTTGTTTCACATGGTTTTGCCCTTTTTGGTTTGATCCATTGTTCTTTTCCCACCAGTCAGGATAACCAATGATTTTAAAACATGAACTTATGTCATGTCTGTTCTTTCTGCAATGATCACAGTGAACATTGCTCCCTTTATCCTTGCCCTTCTGGTTCTTTGAAACAATGAAGGCCGCACTTTCAGCCGAGGGCTGCCTGGCAACAGCCATGGTCTACTACTTCTTTTATTTAACAACCAGTGCATAGGCTTTGTGTAGCAACGTGTTTTTGGGAGTCGCCACCAATCAATTTTCACCTAGGTCGATTGGAAACCTTAAAATGGTCTACGGGAGTTCAATGGGTTCGGGAGTACGGTTACACTAAAACAACCTTATTCTAGCGCCCAAAAATTGGCACCTTAGTTTGGTTAAAAAAAAAGTTTTTGTTTTGCTTGATTTTTAACTCGTTTGATTAATTCTCCAAACCATAAGTTCTAATCGAACCACCTGGATATGGACTTCCTAATCTTTTTACTACTTGACTTTATTGTTTTTTTTGTTTTTGAAAATTTTTTATATTCCTAAACCATGGATCCTATCAGACCACCCGGATGTGGATATCTAAAGAAAACTTAACCTATCTCATTTTATCCCTATTTATCTTTTAAATATTTTTTTAGTTGATTATCAATCCAAACCGTGGATCCTATCGAATCACCCAAATATGGATCTTAAAATTTACTATCATCATAAATTCATTCTAGGGTTTTGTCAAACCCATGCGGTATAAATTTCCTAAGTGTGATTTTTTTTTAGATGCATTGTGTAAATCTAATTTTATATTATTTATTAAAATTATCTATCTAACCTAATCATGTAATTATTCTTAATATTAATTCCTAGACTAATTCATTGCCTTAGTAAACAAAATAAACAAAAATTATAAAGGAAATCACAAGTAAAACAAAATAAACAAAAACTATAAAAGAAATCACAAGTAAAACAATACTGTCAGTGGCCTTTCTGCAAAATGAAAATAAAGTTAGTGACTCAGAAGAATGAAATAAAAATAAGTAGGGGCTGAAGAGGGGTTTTACCGAAAAGTTGGCTGGGTCAGAAAACCGGCGGTTCGGATCCGTGTTGAGGAATCGGATCCTCTTCGATTTGGACGATCGACAGCGTAACAGGGGGGCGGCGGTGGCGTGGCTCTGCTGGGAGGACGACGGCGATGACGACGGGGACGACGAGCGGCGGCTTGGCTGGTGGAGCTTGGAGCGACGGATGCGGCGGACGGCGCTTCGGAGGGCGTTGCGAAGGGAGGATGAGCAGAGTTGGTGGAGCAAGGTCGGGACGGCGTCGCGGAGGTGACGCGACGGAGCTAGCGGCGAGGCACGTCGAGCGAGAGAGAGAGTTGCTGGTGGAGGGAGACGGCGTCGGTGGGCTGACGGAGGGAGAGGCACTGGAGCGTGAACGGTGACGGCGGCAAGGAAAAAAATTAGGGCTTTGGGGAGCTGTGAGCGAAAAATCAGAGGCTAAAGGCTGCAGTTTTCCTTTTTTCAGATAAGAGCTTAGGGTTACGAATTTCTTCCCCCTTCTCTCAAAATTTGAACCTATATTTATACTAGAGAGTCTTTAAAACGTGATTAACAATATTTCTGGAGTTTAAACTTGATCCAAATCAAATTTGAAGAAGTTTAGTCCAATTAGGATATCATCTGACGAAATTACAAGTTTCAGTCTGATAAAACACTCAATCCGCCTATTTGACCCAAAACTTTCAGGAATTGTCAGATTAGCCCAAAACTTTGCAAAAGCCCCAGATTTTTCCTGAAATTCCATAAAATCGCCAGATTTGGCTCAAACTCTATAAAATTGACAAATTTACCCCAAACCTTTGAATTTTGCTCAAAACTTTCTGAAAATAGTCCGTTTTCTCCCAAACTTTTTTTTTTACCCAAATTGACCCCACAAGACTCCTAAGACTCCAAATTAGTGCCTAACTAAATTAATTCCTATCTCTACCTTAAATGATCCAAAAAAATCAAAAATTACCTAAAAAGACTAAAATGCCCCTAAAAAATCAAAATGCTCCTAAACTAATTTTCCTAATCTAAAACTTAGACAAAAGTTAATGCCTAGACAAAATTGGGTGTCAACACTTTGCTAATTGAAGGCAATGGCTCCATGCTCAAGATTTGTGAGCTGATTACACTAAAGCTATCATTTAGTTTCATAAGAAAATTGTGTAATTTCTCACCTTCTCTTTCTGCCAAAATTGACTTGGCTGCTGCGTAAGTGCAACTTGCCACTTCACTGTAGGTCCCCAATTCATCCCATGGTCCTTTCAACTTAGTGTAATATGCAACAACAAGTTGGTCATTTTGTTGTAGTAATGCTATCTCATGTTTCAATTCATGCACTCACAAAGCATTACCTTGTAAAACCTTTCTTGGAAATGATTCCACATCTTTCGGACTGAGTCCACGAACACCACGCTGCTGTATAACTCAGGTGCAAGTGCATTGACAATCCACAATATCACCATTGAGTTACACTTCACCCAAGCTTCTGCCTTCTTTGAACCATCTTCAGGTTGTCCAAGAGTTCCGTCCATGAACCCTAATTTATTCTTTGCTTGAAAGGCATTTTGCATAGCCCTCTGCCAAGTATGAAAATTCTCCCCATTCAAGAGATTGCTGACAAGAACAGTTCCAGGACTGTTAGAAGCATTAAGATAAAATAGTGATGAAGGATCATTTAAAGGTAAAGTTAATGAAGATCCCTCGATCTTCTTTGGTGGGTTATTTTCAGAAATGGCTAGATTTTAAGGTGAAGGAGCGTACTACTCTGATACCATGTAAATTTTGTATTTGGAAGAAATGAATTACTTCATTGATTTTATGAGTACGTACAAGACCAATATATATACACAAGGTATAAGAGTCTTAATAGAAAAAAAAACTCCTATCTATATACAAAGATAAAGTGATAAAAACTAATCTACTTATCATACAAGCAACCAATGTTGTGATAGAATAGGAAGAGATGAGAATATGTAGGAATCTTATCAACCGTAAACTTACAAGTTAGAATCAATGGCAGATGCAACAATAGAAGGGAGATGGAATAGAGAGGTTGAGCAAAAGAGGAGCAAGATTCAAATTCTTCATTAGCTAATTTTCAGCAAAGCAATTATAAACTATGTAAGAGAAAGACATAACACCAAATGACACCGGTTTAGGAAGAGTCAACTTTAACATGTAACACCACGCAGCTAGATGTGGATGTTAGTCTAATCCTTACACTACCCTGTCAGGATTGCCTGATTGACTGTCTTCTGAAAGGAGGGTAAAAAATAACATTTATTAAAATTTTCAAGGATGACTTATGATATTAGTCAGATTCACTGAGACTTTTCGCTTCGTCTACGTCAAACTGGAAAACCAAAAACAAAATGAAATCAGCGATTCGAAACGCTTACTTCGCAGTCTCCCGCAGTTCCATAAACCCTAAACCCATCCCCTTCTTATCCTTCACTTCTTCGACTCGGATTTATAACCAGCGTCCCGCAAGTTTTCTTTCCTCTTACCCTCGCTCCTCCATTTCTACATTTTTCTCCTCCTCTTCAATGGCAGGAGATGAGGACGTCGCGCCTGTTTCCTCTCTCGATCTGGAGAAGCAGTTCGAAGATTTTCGGGTCCAGCTGGAAAATTGCGGTAGCTTAAGGGAACGCATTCGAGCTGTAGTTTTGGAGATCGAGTCTACAAGCAGGCTTATTCAAGCTGGCCTCCTCCTTGTACACCAGTCTAGGCCGGTTCATGGTTGGGTCTCCAGGACTTGGTCTTCCTTGATCGGTTTAGGTCTAGTTCTTGATTCATTTTTAACTTCTCTTGTTTACTTTTCCGCAGCAGAGGTTTTAGACAACGTGAATCCTCGAATCGGCGTGCTTAAGGAGCTCTACAGTCGACTTGCAGAAGTCCTTCGCGAAAGTCCTGGGCAGTATTACAGGTGGGGTTTTTCTCTTGAAAATTGTTGGACTACTGTTGGTTAAATTCTTGTTGTTTCTGATTTTAAGCCTTTTTCTTTAGGTATCATGGGGATTGGAGAAGTGAAACGCAAGCTGTGGTTTCGCTGCTTGCGTTTATGCACTGGTTGGAAACTGGGACTCTTCTTATGCACAGCGAAGCTGAAGAAAAGCTTGGATGTAAGTATAAGAAAGTATATTAGTTTAATTGAATTAAACTACTCTTTTCATGTGATACATAGATCGCATACGTTCAGTGGCGGAGCTACGCTTTGCTGGGGTAGTAATTTGATGATTTTGAAAAAACGTAAATATAGGGTAGTAATTTGATGATTTTGTCAAAAGTTAAGGATAGGGTGTGTATTTTGTCCCCCAAATATTGTGGAAAAATATAAAGATGGGGGGCAATAAGGTAGGCTCTGAAGAAAGTAGGGACCCAGTGAGTAGTTATTCCCTCTACATTAAGGGATATTCTAACATGGCCTAAATGCACTATTAGTCCTCAAACGTTTCCAACTCGTACGATTTGCTCCTTGATCTTTGAATTATTGTGAATTAGTCCCAATTTACAGCTTTACCTAACCGCGACGTCGTCTCTCTCCTCCGAGCTCCGCCGACTCTCCTCCGGGCTTGCCCCCCCGAACCAAAAATCCTGGTTCCGCCACTGCATACGTTTAAGTTTTGAGAGGACTAAAAGATGTAAGCTTTTATGTGCCCATACCCCATAAGTTTAGAGAAAGCATTCATGATGTTATGCACACTCTTAGCCCCCAAAACGTACGCACACATCTTAACCTAAAGATACATAAAAATAAAGGATTCAAGCATGATCCTGAGCCTGTGAATGTAGTATTTATGGGGCTGGCCAATAAGACTGAAGGAAACCAATAATATGCAAAGCAAGAAGGTTTGATTTAATACCTAATGGCGGTTTCCAAACAAAACAGTAGTTCCTGAAAGAACCTGGAAAGGTGCTTAAGTTCTTTTAACCAAATCATACATTTGACTAAGTAATTTTAGTTTGCTCGCACTAACACATTTCATTCAAAAAATAAGGCTTGTGCTCATTGATTAATAGCAAACTCCCTTAGTAAAACAGAAAGTCAAACCCTTGGTCAACCTTCATAACTGGTTAACAAATACTGCAGCATTCTACTGAAATCAAATCAGTGGAAACCATGGAAAATAACATGTAACATTAGAACAGGTCCCAGAAGCTCCAAATTTATCAAACTCAAATGCAAACCGATAGCCTTGCACTGCAAGTTACAGAACCAGTTCACAGAAAACAGAAGAGAAGCAATGAGAAGCAATGACTGTACTTAACTTGCTACATAAGTCTTATAACATACAGGACCTGGGATGCAGAAATCCCTATCTAAGACCCATTTTAAGCCTTAATCATGAGAGACATCCTCGCCCTTATCACATATCCTAGCCACAGCACACATAGCTCAATTCCTGCAAAAGGTTGTACAGTAGGGGTGAGTTTCTAAAAAAATTCAGTAAGGGTCACTTGATCACTTTGGAATCATAGTGATAAATCTTAATTTCTTATTCGTGAATAGAACCTGCAGCCAAAATCAGAAAACAACCGCAGGCAAAAAAAAAACCAAAATAAACAATAAAAACAGAATATACAATGCCTATGATGCAAATGATGCAAAATGAATGCATATGCTGGAAATAAATTGACACTTATTAACAGAAGGTCTTTTGTTCTTGATCCTTCAAGGATCTGGTCTTAGACTTAGCTACATAGCCAGGGCCCTTGTAGCTCTTAGCAAGCTATTGGTCTTACATGGAGCTCTCATGTTCTTAGGGGTCTTAGACTGTCTTAGTGCTCCCGGATCCCCTGCTTGCTAATCTTAACCTTCCATTGACCTTTACCTTGTTCATCTTAAGGTTCTTAATTCTTTCCTCAGCACTTTTATCTTGCTCTGGACTTAAGGAACTCTGTTTACTTATGTTCCTACAGAGCTTACAATCATGCCCTGGTCTTTAGGAACTTCTTTGAAACATGTTCCTACATGGATTTCCATCATTCTCTGATTATTAGGAACTCATAATCATACTTCCCCTTTGAAAAACTATACTCATTCATAGCCATGCAATGTCATATGGCCTTTCTTAACCTACCCCTCATCATATACGTGCTAATCATCCATGCAATTCATTAAGGGCAAATTAATCCTTTACCTCAACCCTTCTTGGGTTCCTGTTGCTTCTTAAGCCCCCAGTTGCCTTTGCTTGTTTACTAAGCAAAGCTATGCTTGTTGTAGCCCAAGCCTCACAACCCACAATTCTTTCCTTTTTGTTCAACTAAACTGCCCAGCAGCTCTGAACTCCAGCCTAACTCGTTGAAACCAGAAACCACAACTCAGAATCATTATATCTTAGCCGGATTCAAAGGGAAACTCCTTACCAGGCATACCTGAGACAAATGTTGCCCTGCTTGGTTTTCTTTGCAGCTGTAGCGTCTCTTTTACAGGTTTGATCCTTGTTTCTTCGATCAAAGCAGAGTTTGAGAGGTTCGGAGACCAATTCTGGTCAACTGTGAGCTGTCCATGAAGGAGACAGCCAGCTGCCTGCTTCCTTCGTTAGTGGGGCTCAAATCCACTGCATGTCCTTCACAAATTGGCTTATCTCTGGTTTGCAACCTGAACATTATTTCTTTCCAGAGTACTTCATAACCGAGACTAGAGTTGTTCTTAAATCTTTCAATTAAGTCCTTGAACAGGCTAGTTGAACCTTTAATTCTGCCTTTTTAGGCAATTTAGTCCATAAGGTTCTTAGTCCAGCCCATCCACTTACTAACTCTCCAATCTTTTGTTCCCTTCTAAAATTAAGAGCCAATTCATTTTAGCTCGAGTCAATTTAATCTAAAATAGCTTATTTTTATTTTTGCATCTTTTTCATATAGAATCGATTTCATTTGAAAATAAATATTATGTAGGTGTAATAATTCATTTGAAATAATTTTTTTATGATGCTATTAAATTTTTATGAATTTTTTATTTTTTAATGCCTAAAAAAATTCATAAAAAATTAGTAGTTTCATAAAAATTTTACAACCAATAGATTATTTCACTTAAATAATATTGGCTTTTAAATGAAATTGGTTCTGGGCAAAAAAGATGTAAATATAAAAATAAGTCATTTTAGATTTAGTTGACTTAAGTTAAAACTAATTGGCTCTAAGTCCTTAGTCTTGACAATCCTTGCAATTGAGCCCTCACCACCAATCTAGACCAACATTCTTTAATTTCTGCGAACTTAGTCCTCGGGTTGAGTTCTGTTGGCAGATAAGTCAGAACAAATCTTAGTGACTTTACTGAGGTTCAATTATTTTTTTCTTAGTAAGGTTTTGTATAATATATGATATCTGAATTTCATTTTTTTTACTAGTTTTATAAGCATAAAAGCTGCAAATGTCTCATTATATCCAGGTAGTCAATGCAACATAAAGTGTAGGGTATATTTTCATTTGTTTGTTGAATTATAAATAAGCTTGGCCTTGTCTTTTTGCCTCATAGAGCTTATTGGGAATAAATCCATTTTGGAGTATCCAAGGTCTTGAGATGTTTACTGCTTAGGGGCTAAAGATTGTTATGAGCGTAACATTTTATTTGACAAGTATTCTAGCTGAAATAAGGTTTTACTATTTCTTCTGCAATAACAGTTAAGGCATGTAGTGGTAGATTTTGCCAGGTTCTTTTTTAGTGAAAACGAAAGAGCAGTGAGAGGCTGAGTTGAGTATGGACATAAGTATTTTGTGTTCTTATATCTCCTCTGATATTTTTTCCTTGCTTGTGCAGTAAACAACTCAGATTTCAATTTGGATATTGAGGATTATCTTGTTGGTGAGTTTCTGAACAGATGCCATCTCTTTGCTCTGAATGATTTCTTTTTCTTTTTCTTTTAATAAAAATAATAGTGTCAATGTATGTTTAACAAAGATATACACCTTTTTGCATAAGGCTCTTTAAACGTGATCTGATCCTGTCATCTATTTTTGAGAAAATTTCAATAATTTGAAATTTTTTCTGTAAAAATTGCTTACACCCGTAATAGAATTTGATATGGACACATACATAGAGCTGTGGCTCTATCTTTGAAGCTAATGCCAGTCCCACTCGTTTTTTACTGATATGGGAGAAAAACACAGAAGCAAATTATGTGCTGTCTGAGACAGGTGCATCGTGCATGTTGTAGATGATCGAAACAAGCCTGATTGCGTTATTCTATGCCGTACAATTTTTTGTGTGTCATTGGGCCGTGCTCCTCTAAGCCAAATCAGGTGTTGAATAGGTGACCTTTGTAGTTAATGTATATTTCATAAAATATTACCCTTGTACTCTTTATTTGATTCAATACGGTGATAGTTCAGTTTTTGGACATCTGGGATAAACCATTTTTTGAACATCTGGGATAAACTACTTTCAGTTTTAGGAGTTTCGACATGTTATCAAGTTCGTGCATGATCAGAGCATTTAGGATGTGCTTATTTTTCTTGTAAATTTTCTCATGTGGCTTTGCATGTGCTTGAATTCTAGTTAGTTAAACCTCGTGGAATCAGTTGTTTGGTCTTTTGGCTCAAGTGCATGAGAATTTGGGAAGGAAGAAGAATTTTGCAGAATTTTGGAGTCAAGTTGTTGTGAATGTTGACTCTCACTTATAGGGTTTATTTGCATCATATTTTGGCAGTCCCTTGTTGCGGTGTTCTTCTTGGACATGAATTTGATTTTTAGAACCGTTAGCTCACAATTTTTTAGGCTTTAACCAGATATTTGGAAATCTAAATTTTTCCTCTTTACTGTGAATCCTGAATTTAGCTGGTTTTAATTATCAAATGACTAAATATTCACTGTTATATTTGTTTCCTGTTGGTTTCTGGATTTTCACTGATTATGTTTAAGACTTCCTGTGTTGATTCCTTGTACAACATTCAAATTAAGGTACATTTTAGCAAGTCGCCACTTCCTGATTAGGTTCTTATTCTTGATGTATGTGTCCTGAATTCCTTCCCCGGCTTAACTGTTTCTTTGCATTTAGAAGGGTGAGTAGCCCTGTTTTTCATCTATGTTAGTTCACATCACATACAATCAGTCCATTCATGCCCTTATGGGCTTTTCTAGTGCATTAGTGTGAGGAGTCTCTGTGCTGCTTGTGGGGTGTTACATTTGTATGATGATGCATTTTCTTTGAAAGCGATGTCATAGAGAAATTGGGCATGCCCTGTTTGACTTGAAATACTTAATTCATTTTTTCAGTTTTCATTATATTAAAGGGCCATTACTTAGGTTTTTTTTTTTTTTAATGTTTTTAGTCCATGAAATGTTCATTTGTAATCAGTCTCTTGTCTTACGGTTACGTCTTTCGCTTTTCAAATTGGTTTTGTTGATGTCTTGAACTTTTTGTTCCGTGCAGGTATTTGTTTCATGTCCAATGAAATGGTAGGTGCTAGTCTCTTTTATTTATTTATTTATTTTTCTTATTTATGTGTATTGCACTTTCTGCTCCTGCCATTTTTTCTGCATATAAAATTGCGTTATGCAAATATCCTAAAGAACTGTGGGAAACTTGGGAAACATATAATATTGGAAACCAGAATGATATGTGGCTACATTGTTTGGGAAATAAGGTTTTTCTGGGTTTGGGATTGGCAAATTCTGCGTCGTGTTTCTTGTCTGACAAATGGATCACGAACTGGCCCTTAATGAAGTGGTCAAGTGCATGGATATACATGATGCATATTACTATGTTTGATATGGAATTCGATATGAAAGACAGGCTTGAAGTAATTTGATAAATAGATCAACTTCCTTCTGTAGCCAAGGTATGTAGTGAACCGAGTGACCGCTGGGGACTATGATTGCCCAAGAAAGGTTTTGAAGTTCATGACGGATCTTCATGCTGCCTTCCGTATGCTAAATCTGAGGAATGATTTCCTCCGCAAGAAATTCGACAGTAAGTATCTTTTTCTTCATGTCCTCGGATGAGGATATCCAATTAAATTATGATAACCACGTCTTATTTTCTAGCGCTATAATAACTCGTCCTTTCGACCAGCTTGTGCACATAGTCCGTGTACTGACATCCGAGCTCACCTTGCTAGGTCTGAAGTACGACCTAACAAAAGTTGAAGAAGTGTTCTACGATGTTAAGATCCGTGGTTTGATAAGCAATGAGGACTTGGTTGGAAAACAAGGAACTCAGGGCTGATTTTAGGCTATGACAAGCAACCACAAATTTGGCCGCTCGCGATGTGAATATTATGAACTTGGAATCATCTTGCGTTTGAGCCAAAATTTTGGTTGATCACGGCACTGGATGGGAGGAAACCTTCCATATGGATTTCGTTTTGTACTATTCTATAGCCTTGTTTCTAATAACTTTTTGTAATTAATGTTAGAGTTTTTTATAATTTATTAATAGTGGAGATTAAACTACTAAAGCTCAGAATTATAAGTTGAAAGCTGTCCCCGCTGCTTTGACTAAATGGCTCCCTTAACAAAAATGTCATACAAAACTGGTTTTATTGCTTCTTAGGTTCTGCAATAGATGTCATTTAACTTCTTTTATTTATAATACTAATAATTCTTTTCTTATATATTTCTAAGCATTCTTCGAATAAAAAAAAAATTGAAAGTTATCATTTGATAATTTTTTTTTAAAAAAATTGTGATGTTAATCTTGAACACTAATACCAAATGGGTTTATGTACTCGAAATACTTGGGTTGATGGAATTAGCTCGAGAAGATTTTCTTTCTCGCCTTTGTGGAGAATACAGAAGGTTTTTCTCATACCTGGGAAAAAAAAATATCTTAAGGTTTTCTAGAAACAAAAACAACAACTAGAACCAGTTTTTTAAGGTCCAGTTAGAACGATTTAATAATACTACTAAATAAATTTCTAAATTATTGCTACTGCTAAATTATTTTGTAATGCGCGGAATCATTAGAAGGCATTAAAAGTTTCGAGGCAACAATTTAACCAATAAGGAATAAAATTTTCACCAGTTCTCAAACTCAGCTGCCCAAACTTGTCACCAGTATGCACTTTCATATTTTTTTTTTTTTGCTAAAGCTAAGACTTAAGAAGCGCTAGAATATGACTTGTTCTTGTTATTTTCTTTCATTTTTTTGTTGCACCGAAAATAAAAAATAATTTTTTTTTATCCCTGTTAGATGGACACCGGTGACGGGCAATTGTTAATTAGCCACAGCAAGTGGCACCGCAGGCGCAGAGCAGACATCGTCCAAGATAGAAAAAGAGTAGTGCTTGTATGGTAGCTCTATTGAAACTTCTTAGCATACTAAGTTATTTGTAAACATTTGAGGCCAGATGGCAGTTAACTTCGATTAATCATATACTGTCTTGATACTTAAGATTTACTATGATTTGCATACATTTGTCTAGTGAAATTAAATGAAAAATATAGACATAAAACAAAAACACCAACTTCAAGCACCTCCAACTAGTAGGTGCGGACACATATTTTTTTTATAAAGGAGAGGTCGAAATAAATATTTTCTTAAACTATAATCCTTATAAGAAAATTTAACTAATTTTAGTGAGGGATTAGAATGCATTTATTTTTAAATTTTAAAAAAAAATTGTAAGTATTTTATAACCTTACGGGTCGAGGCCCCTACTTGCCTTCTTCTAGTTCTCCCTGCCTCCAAGAGACCATGATTTTTTGGCTTTCGTTTAGAACCTTGTAGACAAAGAAAATTTATTGTAAGGGTCCCCATTTCAAATCCTAACGTAGAGAAAATTAGTGTTAGTATGCATGCTGGGCTGAAGAAGATACTACGAATACCAACAAACGTAGCGTCTTGTAACAAATTGTTACAAAATGTCCTTTTCGGCTTAGAACTCCATTAGTTGTCCAACTGGCAAATGTGAAAGTCCGTATATGACATTTACCAAACACCTTTTTTTCCCCTAAACTATATTAAATGAAATATTTTAATTAAAAAATTATTTTATATAACAATCTATTATCATCAAACAAATACTGACGTAAATGATTTCTATAAAGAATTTTTTATCTATTTGATTTTGCTTTTTTTTTTTTTTGGTTTTCAATTAGAGTCATACTCTAATTCAATTATTTACGCTTTTCAGTTAAATGTCTAATAGAAATTTGCAGAAGTGAGAATAATTTTACAATGAATGGTTACTTTAATAACAGATTTACTATGTCCATTACATCATTCACATATTTGCGGCGTGATCGAGGTATTGTTTAGGCAAAAATGGTATTCCCTTGTCTCAAAACTTTTGCACCATTTGATTTTTTGTTGTATTTTAATTTAAATTTATTTATATTATTATTTATTATAAAAAATTAAAAAAATATATTTAGAAATTACATGTCTTGATTTATCATTCATATATAAAATTTTTTAATTTATATATTAAAATTTTTTAATTTATATATTAAAATATTAAAGACAAAAATCATAAATTAATTATTAGAAATAAATAGAGAAAAAATTTTGGGACGGGAGTACAATTTAGCCAAGCATAAATGAATACAGGGCATATTTTAAAAGTACCATAAAATTTTAGTTAAAATAAAGATTGGTTCAACATGTTTAAAAAATCTTGATTATGACCCTTTAGTGTGATTACTTTATACAATGTCTGTTGGCTGCTGACATTTTCCAGATCCTAAATTAAAATGCATGGTGCTTGTCTTTTATCAAATATAAATTGCCTAATAATAAATAAATTGTTAGTGAATAGTTTAAGTTATTAATTTTTCCTCAATTCAAATATAAAGCGTTTTTTTTCTCAATGTTACCAATGGTGGTATAACTTTAGAGGTAAAGCATATGTTTTCAAAATAAAATGTTGTATTTTGCCCAAACCTCAGTGTGATTTCTGAAGCTTAAACACAAATAAATGAAATGCCGTTTCATTTGATAAAAAAGGGCGACTTACAAAACTCCATCCAGGTTTGGTCAAAATTACAGTGATTTCCCTTTTGTTTAAAAAACCCCCTAAGGTTTTAATAAGCATACAATTACCAGCTGTCGTCTACTGAGGTTAAAATTAGTGGATTAATTACACTTTAAGGCCATAGATTTTATGTATTGTTTAAATTTTTTCCTTAATATTTAAATTGTTCAATAAATTATATTTTTCAAGTGACGTAATATGTGTTTATATATCGTTCCATTTAACTTAACTTTTCAATGATTTTTTTCTTATGCTTCAAGTTTTTACTTACTTTTCATTATCTGCACTTACCTTTTATTTTTATATTTCAAGTTTTCTTATTTACCTCTAAGTAATAACACTATCTTTTTTTTTTTTTAAATTGGTTGTTATTTGTCTACACTTTTCCAAAAATCATTTTGAATAACTATTAAATCTCTCTCTTTTGAATTAATGGACCATTGATCATTATGTTCCAATTTTAGATTTATATGTTTATTCACTTAGTAATTTATTTTTCAAAAAAAGTGTTATTTAACACAATGGTCATTGATTTCCTTGACTGAAAAATGCATTAGAAACCATTCTATAGTTTTTAAAGAAAAAAACTACAGATATATCAATAAAACTTATAGTGATTTTTTAATGTTTAAGTAGGATTCAAGCTATTTCTAGAATTTTTTATTTTAAATTAAAAAAATGAGGGAAAGATGAGTAATTGCTGAATTTTTATTGAAACTAAATTGATTATAAAAATGATATAATTCTTCGTAAGGCATAAATACAAACCTAAAAAGAGCAAGGTTAACCATAGTTAATTTTTTATATTTGATGTTGGTTGGAAAATAAACGATATTAGTCTACAAGTTGTAATTGTAAAAGATCTAACTAAATCTATGGTCTCTAGCTAGTACATTTTTAGTTTAAAAATTAATATCCATTTTGGTAAATAAGACATTCTTAAAAAATAATTAATTGATGGGTAAATAACATTTGTTATTTCTGAACTAAGACCCATGTTTTAGATTCATCCCGAAACTATAAAACGTTATATCATTTATCTTTTAATTATGAAAATTTTATACTAATCATCTTACCATTAATTGCAATTGTTAAAACAGATGAAAAAAAAATGTAAAAAACTAGTTTTAACCAATGAAAACATTCTATTTGTCATAGAAACCTAAAATACTTTTACATTTGACAATAAAACTATCTTCTTCTAACCACCCTCTCTCCTCCATAATCATCGCCATCCTTTGGTTTTCACGTCATTTGTCATTGATTTTAAGCCGATCTTCCCATTTACTAGCCAACTTCTCTTATTTTCTTGCCAGATTGTAAATGGATGTCTTCTTTTGGCTGTGTGTGGTCATCACTTTCTGGCCGTGCGCGATCATCTTCATTTGGCAGAGTGTGATGGTCAATCGTATTCTTCTTCCAGTAGTGCATGACAAAAAAGAAACAATAATGTTGGAGCACGATTGAAAGGAGATATCTAGGCGGGATCGAAGATCGAAGGGAAACGATGATAGAGGATGACGATGGGCAAAATCGGAGTGTGATGGGAGAGCGCTACAAAAGAGGAAGCTTAGTTGACGGAGGATAGTGCAATGAGATGGTGACCGAAAATGGTGACAGAAGACGACGGTGAAGGACAGTGATTGACAAAGAAAAAGGCTGCATTCTAGCCTTAAAAGTCTCAGCCTTTTGTTCCCCCTTTTTGGTCGATTAATCATTAGAGGTACCAGTGACATGGGATGCCCGTGGCTGGATGGGGACATGATAGTGACAAATCAGCATTAGCCATAGCAAAGGTGAAGGTCATGACGGGATGGTGATTTTATTGTAAGATGTGAATATTTTGAGGTTTCTATGACAAATGAAAGGTTTTCAAGAGTTAAAACTAGTTTTTAACATTTTTTTTTCCGTCCATCCTAATGGTTGTAGTTAACGGTAGGACGATTGGTGTAACATTTTTATAGTTAAAAGATAAATGGTGTAACGTTTTGTAGTTCCAGAATAAATCTGAAATATGAGCCTTAGTTCAAGGACAACATATGCTATTTACCCTTAATTAATGAAAAAATATAAATATAAAGTTACAAGAAAACCACTAATGATGTATTAAATCAAACGCAAAGAGTTTTAAAGTTTTCATATTATTTTAAGAATGCACCTTGTCATTTCTTTTGTTTTAGCTCGAGGAATATTCTAATAAGACAAATAATTTATTGTAGTTGAAATGTTACTTTTATCCAAATGAAGTACTTGATGTCATGCGTATGACATATTAGTTAGGGTGACCATCCATCACCACATCATAGTCCATAACTTTAATAGTTACCCTAATAAATTCTTAAAAATGTGGGGATGAAAATAAGAAAGGAAAGTATATAACAACCAATTTTAAAAATAAAAAATTGTATTCTTAATTAAATTTGATAGAAAAGTAAATAAAAAATGAACCATAAGGAAAAATAATTGAAAAGTTAAATTAAAAGGGACAATATAAAATATGTTGTTACATCATTTGAAAAATAAAATTTATGAAACGATTTATTTCCTTCAGTTCAAAACTATTACAACATATTTTATTTTGAGCTTTCCCAAATCTCTACAATATTTCCATATTTAGTAAATTTCTTTATCATACTACCCTTCATTTCAATGTCTATTTTTTTTACTACAAAAAAAATATCCACCTTTTTTCAATTTTCTTAATTTATGTGTAAAATGTAAATGACAAAAGTGAAAATAATACAAATTTTCTTCACTTCCTTGATCTCTATATCAAACCAAATGGTTTAATAGATATGAGATGAAAGGAGTATATATTAGGGGAAAAAAATAAAGAAAAACAAAAATTTAGGATCTCAAAGTGTGATTAAGCCCTGAGTTTTAACGTAAAGATAGACAGTAGGGGTAAATGTAGTGCAGATTATAAATATCGGGGTTTTAAGAGGTTTTTGAAATAAAAAGGAAATAACTGTAATTTCGAGTAAAGTTTGGGGGCGTTTGTAACTCCCAAAAAAAGATGTTAGTAGTAGCATCATCAAGCATTGCACTTAGGCAGCTGAGCTCGTGTCGCTTTTTGGCGGTTCTGAGCAAAGGCCGTCGGGTCCGAGCATTCGCCAGAATTTTTCTGACACTTCGCTTCCGTTCTCCCTCTAGAAAGACGGTCAGATCTTTTCCTTATCTCCTCGCTTTTGATTTTCCTCCATCTTGATCTTCTTCTTCTTCTTCTTCTTCTTCTACTCTCTTTCCCGTATTTGGTAATGGATTTTCTGCGATAAGTTCAGGAGAAGTTCTGAGTGAGCGAGCTCGGTGAACTCCGCCGGCGATGAATGAGGTATAAACTGTTTCTTGTTTTTGTTTGTTTTAGTGTTGCTTTGATCTTCCTTGTTTGGTTACTGCGAAAGCCTGGGAAAGTGCGGTGATAGGAAGAAAAGGTAGTACTATTTTCCTTGCTTTTCTATGTTTTTTTTTTTTGTATTTTTCTGCTTTCTTTCTATCCCTTGGATTAGCTCAGCTCGAGGAAATTTGGTACTACTTCTTTCTCCAGGAAAAAATTGCGAAATAAGTTTTAAGGTAAGGAATAGTGTTATCTGAGCCAGCCAAAGAACCTCGAATTTTAACAAACAACTAAAAGTTGTTGCAAGGGATTTTTTTTTTTGTAGCTTATATGAATTTAATGTGGTCGGGCATTTTTGGAAGAGATGGAGGTCAAATTTGTGTAGATTTTTAGCTTTTAGAATGAGCTAATCCTTAATAATTGTGAACTGGAGCAATACAGTTTGATTCTTTGTGTTTGCTCTTTTTTGTTCTTAAGATCAGTAGACTGTTAAAGGGCAATAGAGTTCAGGGGAATGATAGGACAGATTATGATATCTTGGGTGTTTTTGTGTGTGTGTCTGCATGCTGATTGACTCTTTTTGTTGTGGTGTATGTTCCTTTGAATGTTGATTGGAAGGAACATAGTAAACAGTTCCTCTGTTCCATTAAGTATTTCCAGTTCATCTTCTTCCCAGTGTGCCCTTCCCATTATGTAAAACCGATGAATGCTCATTGTTGTAATTATACTGCTCTAAATGGTAACCTTGGAAAAACGTGTCTAATTTGCTTAGTTTGCTTAAAATCCATAATATTTTATATGTATGATCATGATGGATGCAAGAATGATAATTTGCAATCTAGTACTTCTTGAACCACCTTTAACACTGTACTAGGCAAACTTAGGTCATTCTTGTCTGCTTCAAGTCCAGCAAACAAATTAGATTCGCCTTTTGGCTCTAACAGCAGGATTTATCACTGTACTCATGCAGGTCTGGAACTATGAGTATATTGTAACAGAATGTCACAAAATGGATAGCAAACCACGTGTGAGTAACCATGCTGAGGTAAATACCATGTGGTTAGAATGCTGGTAAGCGTTGTGCAATTGCCTCGCTGAGTCATGAATGTTTCTGTTATAGGGCAAAATTATTTTCTGATTGATGCTGTATAAAGTGAACTTGTTTCCTTTGTCTTCTATCAAACTGTAAGTGCTTCTGTGCTTGGGTAAATAGCCCAGTGGTTAGAATGCTTGTAAGTGTAAATAGCCCGGGCTGTGACTTCACAATTCACACACACTAAACACTCTTACACACTAGCAGAAAGAAATTCAACATAGATGTAATGCAAAAGCAAAACTAATTTAAAAGAGTAGTTTGTCTCTTGCTTTTCTACACAAGTCTAGCCCTTGCGCACACACACTTCACATACTAGCAGAAACTCACTAACACAGTTAAAACAGAAGTGCAAACCATAGAGCAAAAAATAAAAGTCAGCCCTTGGTTCCCAACGCCACAGTAAATGAAAGTACAGAGCAATTTGGTTTTGAAAGGCATTTTCATACATAATCTCACTATTCTAACTGGATAATACAGCCAACAAGTCACAAAACCTGAAAAGATGCTATTTAAACACAAGAAACAAGTCCAACTTCCATCAGATAGAATTTGACTTTTGAAACCAAAATCTGATAAATTTCTGCAGGCAAATAAAACTAGTAGTTTAGGTTTGAAGAGGAAAATTTACACCAGCTTTTCTTAGCATTTGGAAGCCTTGCAATCATAAGTGCAATACCAAAACAAACTTGCTATTTGGTTTAAAAACAGGAACTCAGATCACAAAATCAATTTGGACAACCAAAACCCCAAAAACAGTAAAAAACCTGCAGCAATTTGAATTGCTGCGTTTTCTCTGATGCATCTGCCCTTTTTGCTGCAAAATCATTTCTACACATCACAAATAAGTTCAGTAACATTCCCACAAATTGTTAGTTCAAAACAATTTCCCTATCAAAAAGTCAAACGTGAAGTCAAACTGTCCCAAAGTGAACTTGTTTCTGCAGGAGACTAAAACAGTGCTTTTTCTCATATGAAATCCTTCTTTTGCAACACATATATTACCAACACATCACAACTATGAATTAAAACACACTCTCAAAATTACAGATCAAAACAAGTTCCCAATTGAAAAGTCAAACTACAGTCAAACTATGCTATTTCAAAGGTGCAACCTCTGCAGAAACAAAATGATGATGGAACTTTGCTGGAATATTCAACTGGTAAGAACAGCACAACAATTTAAAGCATTCATAAATAACCAAGCTAGCTTGAGAATTACAAGATCAAAGGTTTATGAGCAAATCAAGCATAGCATTACTAGTTCAAAGGTCTGAACTACATGTTCAATACAGGAGCACTTAGGGAACAGTCATACATTTTCAGGATCTCTAGACTTTCCAACTGCACTTTTATAAACATAATCACACAAAACACACTTTTCAGACTAGGTTTGACAGATTTGGCAGTCTAATCTGCCAACAAAACCAGACTCTAGCACACTTGATTATGGTCAGAGGTTCATTCCAACTCTTTCATTGTTCTCGTAACAGTGCCACTACCTTATCAGCTACTAGCACTTCACAACAGGCTTCACTACACACACAAAACTTAAAAAATTCAGTTCAAATATCCTGCGGACAAGTGATGCATTACACAACAACAAATATAGCAGTCACCTTACCCTCTCAAACTATAAAACCACAATGCTTAAAAAAGCTACTGCTTCAGCTCTTTCCCTGAAAAAGTTGGTCAACTAAAGGGTGAGTTCTAACGAATTCAGTAAGAGATCTTAAGGCACTAACACAACAGCAAGCACTCACTAATTAAAATGCAGATAAATCACATTTTCACGATTCACAACAGCTCCAAAACCCTCACTGTGCAACTGATCAGTCATGGTGCTCTAGAAAACACCAGGTTTTATATGCTTGCTACTCAACACTAACTTGCTTCTAATCAGGAATCAAGTTGCGCACACACAATTCACAATCTGGAACATTTAACTCTCAAATTACACTGTTTTTTCACATCTGTCCAATAATTCCACGAACATGCATCACAAATCTTCCACAAGCACTTCCAAAATCACGCACAAGCACTAGTATAATACATAAATGTTCCAAAAATCCTAAGTTCCCTTACCTGGTCCTTCTCTGGTTGCAAAACAAACTCTGAAATCTGATTTGCAGATAAGGTCTCTTCTTGAGCAAGTATGCTTCTTTCTCACTCTAGCATTCCTCAAACTCACTCCTTAATTTCCTTGTATTTTTTTTCCTTAACCTTTCTCTGAACCTCCTAATTACAGCCTACACAAACGAGAACCAGTTTTTATCCTACGCTAATTCTCCCCATGACACCACAACAAACCATGCAATTAGTGAGGTTCAAATCTCACTTTGGCCCCCTTAATTTCTGGCATGCTGCACATGTACCCTCAGCTTCTTATGCGGTCCAATTTAGCCCTCAGTTCCTCTTCCTAAATTTTCGAACAAGTCCCTTAGGCGTATCCTTATTGAAGATCTCTTCCTTTAATTGCAATTAAACCCGGGACTCCCTTTTACTAATTCATTTTTTTCTTCCACAATAAAATCTCAATTAAAATCTGTTTCCTTTGTCTTCTATGAAATTGTACCCGCTGTTATGGTTGTTACGGCTTTTCAAGGGGTTCTGTGAGATGAAAAGTTTTCCCCTGTTGCTTGTAATGCATGTCTGAGTATGCTTATATGAGTGCCCCTTTTTCATGTTATAAAGCAGGAAATATGGCTTTCTATAAATAGCTCGTCATTTTTTTGGGTTATAGATAGTATGACTGTTCTTATTGTGGCATACTGTCTAATGATTTGTATCAGACGTTGTTGGCTACTTGTTTCTTTCCTCTCCTTTCCTTCCCTCGCCTTGCTCATATTTTAAATAGTTTTGTTGTTCTAATGTGCCCCATGGTTCTCTTTTAACCGTATATAGGTAAATGCGTCCATTCCTGGCTTAGAAGATGAAACATTTGAAGTTCAGTACTTGCCAGGAGAACCTAAAAGTGATCATGTCTCAGCAGATGGCATCTTATGCTGTAGCAAATGGGATTCGGAGAAGCATTTTAAGTCTGAGGACCTTTCATCTGAATTTGATTACGGCTGGAAAATGAATATTGGTAGTGTTTCAGTAGCTTCTTATTGTCTTGACTCTTGCTTTATGTGGCGTTATTTACCTGTATGTTGTGATGGAAGTTTCTACTTTTAGAAGAATCAATATGCTATTGATGCAGATGGTTTCCAAGCCACTATATAGACTTCTTGGACGAATAAATTTTTTAGGTTTTTATCCATGGCACGAGAAATGAACTTTATAAAGTCATTTTCATTGGCTACTACAGCAGTAAAGGAAAGTTTAGTTGAAACATTATATTTGTTATAGTATAGCAGGAAAGGCTGCTCAGATTAATCATGATATTTGGTTAATCTACACCATAGTAATATCTAAAATATCCTGCCTTTGAGTCTTATGGAGGTTATTTTTCATGGTTGGTTATATGTATATGTGTGTGTGTGTGTGCGTGTGTGTGCGTGTATATGTGTACATATACATATACATACATATATGTATGTATATGTATATGTACACCTTGGTTATATTTAATCTCTTCAAGAAGTCGTAATGAATTTTGAACTTTTTTTGTGCAATGGGTAATTGAGATGTGCCAGTATAGTACAAAATTATACAAAGATAAATTCTAAAAGGTAGTTCTGAAGTTTGGAACAAGAACTGTATATTGGGGTATGATCCATGCACCAAAAACCTCAGTATGAGAAAGCAAGATGCTAACTTTTGAAATTGCTGTTCTTGGGACGAGAATTGACAGTAAGGTTTCTCATCTTTGTGGTTACTTGCCTGGTTTGTTTGATGATGTGTAAATTTTTTGACTCTTGATAAGGTGCACTGGATTATGGTGAAAGGGATGATCTAAAGCTTGAAGTATGTTCTCTTTCCTTGAAGCTTATATATTCTCTTGAATTGAAAACAACAAATATATATGGATTTACCCAAAAATGAGGGTTATTGTGTGTTTGTTCCTTTCTCGTTGCTGCTCTAGTTGGGCATCACTTTGTGATCCTCATATTGAGTAATGGTGGATCTCTGTAGTGGTTGATTGTTTCATTTGCTGCAGACGTAGACATATGATTTTTTACGATGTTTTCTGTAGGTTCTCGATGAGTTGTTGTACAATGTTGATGAAGTGGATGGCATCCACGCAGCTCATGATCTATCCAGTGGTCATGAAGATCTCCTTTTGGGTAAACCTTATTATTCTCTATATATAGTAAATTATGACAATCTAGATAAATAGCTCATATGGTGTGTTCCTTACCCTCAATCGTGACAACATCTTTCTTTTTCACTGTTGCCTTTACAATTTATCTATGATACAGATATTGAACTCCCAGAAAAGTTCCCTGAGTTGGATTATGGACCTTTCGAAGATTCACAATCAGGTGCATGTGGCTCCAAAAGTGGTACTCCTGAATCTACTGGAAGTTGTAATAGCTCTGCTTGGATATCAGAGTCACCGGCAGCAAAAGTTGGGTCTGACTGCAACATGGATGGTACCTTTGGGAGCACAACAGATACAAGTTTATATCAGGATTTTGGTGGCAAATCCGTACATCAAGAACCAGCCACTGATGTTATGTATCCTGCAAAGAGTGATATGCCCGATGATGATGAAAAACCTTTTGCGAATCTCAAATTGTATGATAAGAAAGTGAAATGCTCTCTGAAGGCAACCAAGCGTGGTTCACCTATCAGACAAAAGAGATTGCGCAAGCCTACGCAGAGGTATATTGATGAATTCTCAAAGACTGGCCCCAGTACTTCAAATGCTGAATGCCTGAAGGTAAACTTTTATGAAGAACCTCGTCCAGTACCATCAGAGACATGGCTGCTGAGGGAACACCCCAAGAAGGATGCAGTTGATTCGGTAGGATACTTTTTTTTTTTTTTAAACTTCTGCATTGATAGAAATTCAAGTTCATTTGGATTGACTGCGTCTGATTACTTTATCCTCATCTGCTTGTCTTGTAGAATACTGTTCCCTCTTCTTTTTGTTTTGTTTTGTTTTTGTTTGTCTTTTTTCCCCTTAGGAAAGATACACGGAAGCCGATTGTCTACATCTGAAGAGCACAATCACAAAAAAGTTAATGGAGAAGGAATTGTTTACAGGAGGAATGATCATTACTTGCTTTATGTATTGTTTCCTTAAATCCAAGAGGAAAAGATTGACATGAGTAATGATCATTCACAGGTTTTTATTCTTTTCTCTGACTGCATTTTGGTACAACATGAAGTTACATTTTCAATTTCTTCTCCCCCTGGGGAAGTGTTTTCTGAGACTATGTGGATGAAACCTGGTAGGTTACTAATCAAATTCAAGAGGGAAGTTTCAAATTAATATGAAGAATCTCCATGTGCAGTTTCACTGTTGTTTAGTGACTCTCTTACAACTCATTTCTTTAAGGTTTCGCTACATATCTCAAGTATAAAAATTAATGATGTCTTTCCTCTTCTGCAGGAGCCTGAATCTGATTATCAGCTTTCTGCTTCTGAATCTGAAGAAGATTGTAAGATGACGAAAAGATCCAAAGTATATGATCGGAGGAAGCATCAAAAGATGTGGACTCTTCCTGAAGTGATCAAGTTGGTTGATGGTATTTCTCAGTTTGGGGTTGGAAGATGGACTGATATAAAAAGACAACTATTTTCGTCCTCTTATCATCGTACACCTATAGATCTAAGGGTACTTGGCACTGCTTTATCTTATTTGTGTCTGCATCTTGATCACAAACACAAATCCTATACTAATTCTGGAATGTACAGGACAAGTGGCGAAATCTTATAAGGTCAAGCTATTCATATGCACGTGCTAGGAAGGTTAGTTGTGTTGTTTATTTTATTCTTCACTTCAGTTCAACTTGAGTTATGAATGGAGTTATTGCTCATTTTAGTGCTCCAATGTGTTATTTTTATTATGTTCGGTGATTTTTCTTCTGATTTTTGTGTTCAGGTTTAGTGGTTTAGTATGTCCATATGGTGAGAAAAACCAATAGCAGGATGCCCCTCGAATGCATGAACTAATACTTTTTGCTTTTACGAAGAAGGTTATTTATTCTGCCTGATTTATCTAATTCAAAATTAATATTAAGAGTTCAAATTGCAGCACTGATCCTCGTTCTCGTTTTTGTATGATACACACGAAATGTACGATAAGAATAAGACCTTCCTCTCCAATGTGCTTGCTATGTGTGCTTGTATTTTTGTGCATATGTACATGTGCTTATTGATTTGTGAAGCAAATTTGGTGCCTATATCTGAGGTTGTGACTCAATTGGTAGGGCTAATTTCCATATGTGGATTGAATTCTCATGCTTCTTTTGAGGGGATTCATTCTTTCCACACGAGAAGTTTCACTAGTATATTCATAATTTCAAACTCTTAGTTATAATATGATGTTTAATTCGCTAATGCAGGTGAAAGTTGATGGGAAGCATAGTGCCTCACCACTGCCAAAGCATGTAGCACACCGCATCTGTGAATTGGCTGATGCTCATCCATATCCAGGAGTTCGTGGCTCGAAAAAGAGCAAAAGGTCCTCAGCAGCTAAAGATCTGCCATTTAGCACCCGCACAAGGAAGAGGAAGAGAAGCCCAGGAGCCGTATAATGTCTCTGCGGTAGAAGTAGATCATTTCAACTGTAAAGAAATCGTTCCCAGTTTATACTGCTAGCACTTCTGTTTTGCCAACTTTTGAGGTAAATTGGCAGAAAACGAAGTCAGTCTGAAGGAATATCTGATGAATGCTGCAAATGATTAGATAGTTTGTTTAAGATCGTCGAACTTGTATGGGCCAGGTTGCATGACATGTACAGCGCCATTTGGAGTACTCGGTACTTTTGTAGCGTAGAAGTGTTCAGCTATGCAATTACTCTGCATCATGTGGTTGGCCTACATGAAAGGGGTTCAAAACACATTAAATGAGAGACTCTGTTCAAATTAGGAGCTTGTGTATACCAAGCCTACCCCAAACCTCCCATGCTTGCTTCACCGATAGATGAGGATTTGAACACCAAGCTGTTATAAGAAAAATCTTATCTACCCGACCTCTTCGACAACCAGAAAAAGGAGAATGGCTTAGCTGATGAGAACACTTCAAAACAAGCAGTTGATCTGTTGTTAAACACTGTATTGGTGCGAGCAATCCAAAGATGCCAGAGAGTGGCTTTGTCAGCAGTGTTGAAAGCTTTAGGTCAAATTGAAGAACTTGAACAGGAAGATGACTGGTGAAGAATCTGTAGTAAGCTTTCCATGCTGCTGAATCTGTGTTCCCACCATTCAAAACGAGATGACCAAACTTTCATGGCAATACTGCACCTCAGAAGCAGGTGCACTACATCCTCCTGCACCAGGGGTGTTCATTCAACCCGCTCAACTTGCGAAACCACATAGACCGAACCGAATTAACTCGTTCATTATGCAAGTTTATGCGGGTCATGGTGCGGTTTAGATTCTAAAAATTAAAAATCGATATATATATGGTGTGGTTCAGGTTTTAATTTTAAAACCTGATAAAACCGAACCGAACCCGCACCTTTAATAACTTGGTAGAAACTTAAGCCTCTTAGCCTATCCCCTTTTTTAGTCCAAGCCTAAGTTCAGCTTAGTTATATTGGTCTGGCCATTCCTTGTTGAGTGTTGGTTGTTGCCGCACGATCTGCCTAGCTATCCTTCCATAGTTCCATTCTTGCATTCTCAGAATCTCAGCCTCCAAGCCCTCCACGCCTTTGTTGCATGCCCCACGTTTACATCGCATGCCCTTGCCCTTCGTTTACTCAGTCTCAATCTCAAATCTACTTTCTTAGCCTCTCACTCTTTCACTTTCAAGTCGCAACCTCTCTCAGCCTGATGTCTCCTCTCTCAGTCTTGTGTGGGCGTGTCAGCACTCACAGTAGCAGGTTGCAGCCTCTCACACCGGCATTGCAGCAGCACATCTCTCGGGTTTCAGCCTCTCCTCTCTTCCTCTTGTAATGGCTACAAAGTGGAAGCTTTTCTCAAGGTTCGTCCTATTAAGTACCTATTTCATGAAAATAATCGATTTTGTTTGGATGTTTTGGGGTATTTGAATTAACTCTTTTGGAAACAACTTGAGGTTGCTCCATTTATTTTGATTGACATTGTTTGATCACTGTTTGCTTGATCTGTGTTTTTGACTGATGTCGCTTGAACATTTTTGAGCTGATCAAATCTGAGTCTAACACAAGGACTTTGCAATGAGCCATGCTACTTGGCTATGCTTTTCCCATTTTCATGCTCATACCCCTTCTCAGTTGCAAGATGGAAATAAATAAGTAGAGAAAAGGAGAGCCAATTGATCAAATGAAATGAATTGAATAGATTTGAGTAAAAGCAAACAAATCCATAATACTTATTCTGTTGTACTAGACTAGTCTATAGGTTTTATCAAGGCAAGTGCAGTGCTTGTGATATTTTGTAGAGTCCGTGGCCAGAGACTGCTAAGAAAGACCACCCATGCTCACAAACTCATGGCACGTTCCCATTTTATATTGCAAACAAATTGTAGACAACAGACAAATTGGTATGTGATAAGATTAGTGGCATAATTAAGCAAAATTAAGTATGTGATAAGAAATACCCCTAATTGTTTTAATTCACCGTAGATTTATCATTAAATGGTGCAACCGAGCCTAAGTGCCGATTGTGAAGGATTTATGGAAAAATTGGGTTTGAGTGCAAGCTGGTGTCTTGGGTATTTTGTATTTTGTATTTTGTAACAATCAGGCTATTTTGTATTTTGCAACAATTAGGATATTTTGTGATTGTAATGTTGTAAAGTATGGAATTGTTGGTGTTTTATAAAACTATTTAATTTTCAAAACAACGTATTAACATTAAAACAAGTGTTTTGAAGTAGCTTAAATTGTTTTACTGGATAGGAAAGATAAACCGGTCAAAACCGCACTAAACTGCATTTATGCGGTTTGGTTTTCAATTAGAGTTTGTGGTAAACGATGCAGTTTGGCTTTATATTATGTAAATCGGTCACATATATGGTGCGGTTTGGGTTTAGGGTGAAATCGGTCGAACTCATACCGTGAATACCCCTATCTTGCACCACATTGCCAAAGGGGCAAGTATTGTCAATTTGGGGTATTCCTCTTAACATCAAGTTCCTCTTAATTGGGATTGTGTCTTGGACTGCCTTCAAATAAAGAACTTAACTTTTATAGGGCACCATGAATTCCAAACAAAGCTAGAAGTTTGCTGAGTTGTTTGCATCGTTTGAGCATCTACCACTTTGGCCATAGACTTTACAAAGAAGTCTCGTTTACTAGTTAAGCTCCAAGTCAGTTTATTCACCATGCACCGTTCAAAGAAACATTGTCAAGGGTAGAATAAAGCTCCTGCAGTTCCCCCCTCAACATGATCTATTGGTTGCATACACTAGGCACACCTTCACACCCAGGTTACCCATCCCAAAAACTCATGTCTGACACACCACACTCAGGGTTTGGTGTTTGTTTATAAAGTCTAGGGAACCTATAACATAAGGCTTCATTTGCAACCCATTTATTTGTTTAGAACTTCATCTTTGACCCATCCCTTAACTTCCATACAAAACACTCATTTAATGATACACCTTTAATTGCTAAGATACTTCCCACCTTTGAGATACCCACCAAATTGCATTAGAAGAACAATTCCCTAGGTCTCCATCCTCTGATAAATTGCCCACAATACACTAGAGTAAGGTTACTTTAGACAAAAGATTAGCGGGAATAAGTGTGGCTAGTTTAGAAGGCAAGAATCTAGCTTTGCTTTCCAAGTAATAGTGGAGATTCAGGTTGGAGAGCAGCAAAGCAGTGAAAGGAAATACAACAACAAGCTTAAAATGCATGATTTAATAAGAATTGTCCTTAGTGCAGCATATAGGACCTTTAACTTCCAATTTGACAACCTTCTCTTCACCTTATCAACCATAGGTTTCCATGATGCAAATCTTTTCATTGAGGCACCCACAAGGCATGCTAAGATAAGTGAATGGAAGAATTCCCACCTTGCATCCAATTAGTTGAGCCATCACTTGGTTTTTAGAATCTATCACATTAACTCATACAGGACATCTCTTTGATAGAAAACAAACTAGAACTTACTGATACACATGTAGGAGTTAAGACTTTAGGTACTAGACTGTAAGTGTCAAGTTGATATAGTCCATGAGCTTCTTGTAGTGTGTGTGTGACAGTGATGGTCTTAACAAGTATATTCTTGGTATGGAGGCTAGTTTACAAGGTTGGATAATATTTCTCAGCTATCCACCATTCTTTTCTAGTTCATCAATCTGTTCAAAGGCATAGGATGCAACAGTCAAGGCAACCTTATGGGTGCTTTAAAACATAACAAATGAACTTGTCTTCAATGGTAAGCAACTCAACCTTTTGGAAGTCTCCTCTTCAATTCAAATGCTTTCCTACTTCTAGTTGGCAAAAAGGATGTGGGGAAAATAACACATCTAATCTTAAAATTTTGATTACTTTTTTCATTAAGCTCTAAATTTTTTTGAGTTTCTATTTGAGTCCTACAACTTTTGAAACTTGTAAACAGTTAGTCTTAAACCATTAGCCACCTGTTTTATGGTTAATTTTAAAACTAAATATTTATACATTTTGCAAGTTTTAGGACTCAAATAAAAATTCACAAAATTTTATAACTTAAATAGAAAAGTTGCAAAAGATTTAGGATTGAACGTGGTCTTTTCCCTTAGCTTGAAAAATATTTTTTTTCTAGATGTAAGAATTTATTATAATTTTTTAATTTTTGTTTGAGAAGTTTTTTATTTATAGTTTTTTACATTTTTCAAATTCAGAGAAAAAAGAAATCTATATAATATATACCTTTTACAACAAGATTAAGAAAAAGAAATTTGAAGATCTTGAAGGACAATTAAAAGTTTCAAAGAACAAAAGACATTTTCAAAATAAATATTTTTAGTCATTAAAAAAATAATCTCCACCAAACTTATACAAAAATAAGAAACTTATTAATGAATCTAGAAATTTCCAAAATGATAAATAAGACAATAGTTCCGCCAAATTGGAAAAGAATTTTAATGGGACCTATTGAATAATAACCAATTTTGTATGCTAGGTGTGCTCTAAGTTAGGCCAGTGTCACATTAATTTAAATGATGACAATAAATAAATCTTTTACAAAGTGTGATTTTTAATAATTCGATTTATAAACAGAAAAATATTATATCTTCTTTTGAAAAATTGAAAACAAATTGTTCTTCTCATTGTAAGAAAATAGGGGTTGAATTTTGAAAAACATTTGAAAAAAAAGCTTGTGAAAGATAAACTGGTCTTTTTTCAAAAGGTTTTGAAACGTCAATAGAACAAAAGCTAGGGGAAAAAAGATTACTTTCAATCCTTAATCTTTTTTGAATTTTCTATTTAAGTCCTAAAACTTTGCACATTTCTATTTAAGTCATAAAAGTTGAAAATTTCAATTTGAGTCCTAAAACTTGTAAAACGTGTAAACAACTAGTACTAAAGTTAACTCCAAAATATGTGGCCAACAGTTTTCGACTAATTGTTTATATGTTTTGAAAATTTTATGACTCAAATTGAAACTCAAAATGTTTTAGGACTTAAATATAAAAGTAATCAAAATTTTAAGACTGAATGTATTCTTTCTCCTAAGGATTTGTAGATCATCCTTTTCGTTTCAAGACAAGTGTTCACTACTAAAATTCAGTCATTTTCCAACGGCTATTACCAATATTTTCATGTTGTTAATTTTGAAATTACCAACATATAGTTATTGGTAAATGGTTGATGGAAATTCACTCGTTGGTAATCAATGTACCAATTGCTCAACATAAATCCATTGGTAGTTTACAACTCCATATCGTAGGTAATTACCAATGGTCCAAGCTAGACACTTTGTAACAATGGCCAAATGCATGACAATGGCTTTGATCAATGGTGAGCTACCAATTGTCTACGTAGATCATTGGTAATTTATTAACAGTCAAAGACATTGGTAGTTAACAATAGTCTAGACCATTGGTAGTTTACCAATGATCAAATTTGTAGGTAAATGTTCTAGTATTAAAAGAAATAAAAGCAATTTCCAATGTAAAACTGTTGAAAATTGCCCTTTTCTTGAGAAAAAAAATTATAGGTTCCCTCAGGACAATTGTTACCTTAGAGATATGTACAATAATATATGGATAGCATATTTCAATTTTTTAAAATACGCCCAGCACATGCATCACTGTAGCCAAGCAACCTAGCCCATGTGCTTCTAAAGCCCAGCCTGTGTGTGTAAACTGTCCAAACATCCTATAAATTATGGTCCATGTCATTGCACCATTACTTATATAGGGAATGCGACTTAAACTTCCTACAAATTATGAATTATGCCATTACTCAAATAAAATTCAAAACAAAAAATGGGCGATACCACCACAATAGTTTCTTTTGAAAACTCCTCCATCTTCTCCAGAAGAAAGATTTGAGAACCCTAACCAGAAAATCTCCATAAATTAGGTTTCTAAACTCCAATACCACTTCTAGAAATTTAATATGAAGCTTTACATATATGATGTCGAAGAACTCTTCTCTAAATTATTAATCTAGTGCATTTGCTGTCATAACTTTCAAAATAAAAAGCCCTATACCTTGTCACTCATTATAAGGTTTATGTTGAAAAAGTAAAACCCTTTGATGGGATAAACAAGTGGAAGGTTGTGCAAGGAAATAAGGGTCTAAGCACTCGGGTTTAAAGATGAGTTATTGAATTGCTCAAGTCTTTAGGTCTTAAGGGCTAAACTAAAAGCATAAAATTTGGCAAGGGGTTAAATTGTCAATCGGGTGAAAGTTGTGTTTTGTATGAGCAATGCTTGGACAACAAAACCAAAATTTGAAGGACTCATGTGAACACATGCAATCGAATTGGCATTAGGCCATTTTGACAAACACTTGTCACCTTCCACTAACCTGCATGCAAACCAGACTTGGCTAGAGATTTGGGGTCTAGTTTTGATCCAGAACATACAAAGAAAGGAAAGTGAGGTTTGGGGAAGAGGAAAATTACGAAATTAAGAAAGACAAGCCAAGAATTTGCTCAGAGTTGGAAGGTCTCACGGATAGCTTCTAAAAGTTTATATTAGATAGTTACCCCAAGAAAGTGAATTTCATCTGATGAGGGACCAAAATAAAATAATTTTAATAAGTTTAGGATCAAAACAGAATATTCAATAGGTTAGGGACTAAAATGAAATGAAAATTAAAGGTTAGGGACTATTTATGCAATTTACTCCATATACATCTATTCGTATTCTTTACAAACCTAGAACATACGTATAAAACTCAGAAGCATACATACAAAAAAAATCTCAATTAAACAGATAAATCTTCATTCTTGAACAAAAACTCCAAATCCCAAACCTTTTTTTCACAAAATCATTCTATAACAGAGACACAAAAAACAATATGCATGTGTTTTTAGTGGATCTCACCTCCAACTCCTTTGTTTTTTCCTCTAAATTGGCAACTCCTTTGCCTAAAACAATGTTCCCTAGCTCATGATAGTAGTTGGTAGAGTGATGAGGTGAAAAACTCATTATCAAATGTGAGTGACAGGGAAAAAAAAAGTGGCCAAGGCAAAAAATGAAAGGAAGCCAAATTTAGTAAGATAATGATGGAGATTTTGGTATTTACATGGAATTATGGGCTTTCCTTCCATATCTTTTTTTCTCTCTTCAATTTTGTGCGCTTCCTATTCTATTGGAAGCTAGAAATAGATGGGGATTAGAAACACAGAGTTAACTTTCATTAAGTGATGCACATGCACCTAGGTGGACAGTGTCCAATCCCTTTTATATCCAATTGCAACTTAAATAATTCATTGATTCTACGGTTATGCGATCAAAAATTACTTAAGTTGAAGTTGGCCACCAATCATTTATACGAGAATAGGGCAAATGTGATGCCTTACTATGATAATTTTTCATGTCATAGAACATAATCATCACAGAATTGCTGTGAAAGAAGTCATTGCCCAGTCAATGACGTGATAATGTGACAATTTTCCAATGAAGCATTTTTCGACAATTTTAATCATCACAGTATCCCATAACAGAAAGGGAGGAAAAATTAGGTGGGAAAATTTGCTATAACTCTGTGACAATTTTATGAGTCTTAATAAAATTGTAAGAAAATCATAGCAAATTTTGCTATAATTATATGATGATTAAGTGTTTGCTATGATTTTGCCACAATTGTTATGTAATAAAACTGTGCTGACTCTTTTCTTCTCTTGTCCTCTTTCTTCCTTCCTCTCCATCTTTTTTGAATTTTTGGTTCCTAAGGCCTTTTCCTTTGGAGATTACCATGGCTGAATAATAGCAAAAATAGGATTTGCTATGGTTAGAATCATAAAAAAATCATAGGAAATATTAGCATCACATAGGTGCTTTGAATTTACAAAGATTTTAAGTACGACAACTTTGCTATGGTTTATTTGTGATGATTTTGCTACAATTTAAGCTACAATAGTTTTGCTATGATTTAATCTATGATGAATTTGTGATTATTATTCTTTTATTTTTTTAAATGGTAGTTTTTTTATATTAAAGTATTATATATTTAAACATTTGAAAGTAAATGTCAAAGTAATGAAGCATTATATATAAAAATTATCAAATATTAAAAAATATTTTGAATTATTGACAATTTAATAAATAAAATTTTTGTATTTTAAAACCCTAAACACACTAATGGCAATCAATGCGATGTGGAGCTTGACTGATCTTCTCCCATCTTCATCTCTGCTAAGAGACAATAAATATATTTCACTAGCCTAGTCACATGAACATTATTATCAAGAAATTCAATAAAATTACTCTAAATTTGTCTAGTCAACAAAATACCCATAATCAACAACAAATGGTCAACATGCATAATACTAGTAAAGTGGAAAACACAAACAACGACAACATCCTTTCATCTTATGCATTTAATTTACAATACAAATTAAAGGAAATTGGGGAAAGAGTAGAACCTATAGAATGATGATGAAGAATAACAATGATTGTAAATGGTGACTAAGAATTGTAGCAATGGCACCTACCTACAAACTAAGAGAGAGTATAGTGGTGTTTGAGAGAGTTTGTGATAGTGGAAGAGTTGGTTCACGAGGTTAAGCTGACGAAGTTTGTCCATGAGGTCTCCCTCGTCAGACGGGAGGCACAAGGGCCTAGGTAGGAGTGTCTAGACAAGGACCACATTGGAGAAGGAGGATACAGAAGAAAGTCCTTCAATATAAGGGACCATGACTATGTTGCACCAACATGGCTCTTATAGATGATCACTGTGATTGAGGAGTCTTCTAGCAGGAAGTGGAATAAGTGTGAGATTGCCTATTTAAGATGGTAGACCTAAGACGCACAATGAAGAGAAAAAAAAGTTCCTACATCCATGTCTCACATATTAATTTATACCCAGGATAATGAATTATGATGTAAAGGGAGTTTACATTGACTGGGGAGCCAATGTCAATGTCATCTGTAGCCACACTTTTCCCCTCAACATCTATAGTTCTTCTTTCACACCAATGTAAGAGTTTGCCTTTGGGGTAGGGGGACCCACCATGTACTTTAGCCATAAAGTTTTAATACTAGATTAGAATATTGATTGGTCAAAATATTCTCATGCTCTTTCGAGTATAACCTAACTTGGAATTGGAAAAGTTTGTCTAATGACCATCTAGCCATGTGAAAAATGTTTAAGAGTGGAGTAGGCAAGAATGTAAAGTTAGAGGCCAAATCGAACATTTTGGCATTAATGCGATGACTTATTATTCTAGAAGGCCTGTTACATGAGCTTTTATTTTGTCTGAACCATTATGTGAGAAGTGAAACAATCAATTGACTTTTTATCATATTAGAAGGGTAATTAAGTCATGAAAGAGAATCAGTCAAATCATAGTTTAGGATTATATATTTCACTTGGTGGGAAAGACATTAGACAAGCCATGTTTGAATTGGTAACCCCCTCCATTACTTAAAAGAAAAGAGTCCTTAGAAACTATGTTTAGGGCAAAGATTTTTAATATCATTACTATTATGTATGTTTATATTCATTGGACATGGAGTGAGTTAAGGAATTAAATACGTTAAATGCCCTAAGTTTTATTATTAAAATATTGAGTACATTGCACCAACATTCAAAGATAAAAATACCTAAATTACCATAATTCTAGAGACAAAAAAAGATTTAAGCCTTATATAAAATATCACATGGCATACCATGGTTTTTCATGAAATTTAAAACCATATTTAGACTAATTATATTTAGGAGTAAACTTAACCAACATACCACAAATCACTGGTTGGGTTACAAACTACTGAAGAAGCAGGCTGACAATAGTAGTAAAAAAGTTCACTTGTATTTGCATAGACTTAAACTTTTAACAACATTACATTTTAGGATCTAATATTTGAAATGTGAAAATCCCAACATGGCTTTGATTGTAGGTAAAAATGAACATGGATAAAGCCCTCGGGAGGCCACTTAGCTTATTTTTGTATCCTAAATGGGTACCTAACCTGTTGGCATACCAATATACCTTACCTCTTATTGTGTGTCTAAATTAGGTACTTTTTGTCTATTTCAATGTTAAGCCTGATAGAAAAGGCTAATGTGACATAAAAATACATCAAAATAAATTTGAAAATAACACTTCTAGTACTCCAATTTTTTATATCAACAATTCTAAACCTTAAACATTAAAATAAATCTAAAATACCCAGCCATGGTTACCTTCATTGTTCATCTGCGTCAACCCACCCCCATTCCCCACCAAATTATACACCGCTAATCTTGTCAAAAACTTGCCCATTCCTCTGCCATGTCCCCCATGTCTACTTACCCTTGATGGCAATCTTCCACTGATTGGCACACCATTATTCCTCTCTTGTTCTTTTTCTTCCAATGGAAGCTTCTTGAATGTCGCTTCTGAAATTGTTGTTGCTATCACCATCAGCGGCCCTGATGCCACCAACTAGCCACACTCCTTCCCATGCCATGCCCTTGCCACCCACCAGGTATATTGTCAGCCTTGTAGAGTGAGGTGGGCTTGGCCCAGGCAAAAATGCCCAAGTCAAAGACAAAATCTCAAAGCGTCCATGGAGCGCCATAACTGCCTTGGGCATTGAGGGTAATGTTTATGACAATACAATGATCTCAAGCTCAATAGTGGTAGTGATGGTTTCAAAGGCAAGATGAAAGAGAGCAAGTCTAAGATAGAAATTGAAGCAAAGGGCTATTGATCAAGATTTAAACAAACCCAGATTTAGTGACCTGGTTAAAAGATCCACTGTTGCCTAGATCTTTGCTGATCTCTCATTCTCCCACTGACCTTTTGATCGGACATTGAACAAGGATGTCTACACTTGAAACTGAATGGTGTTTGCCTAATGTTCATGGTGGAATTTCTGAGGAAGCTATAGATTGTTTCTACCCTTTTCTGTTGACCTCTGGATGTAGACCTAATTTTTACATGTTTCCCTTGTGCTGAAAACTTGCAGAAACCTAGTTGATGGAAAAAGAAGACATTGTTTTGTTCTAAAGATGGGTTCCGACTGGGATGTATTTGTTGCTGCCTCATTGAGATCCATATGTATACAAGGTTTCCGTTTGTATGGATGGCTTGTGAATTGTTTGATTAAATGCCATTATGAGATATGGGTTCTTGGGAGGCAATGATTTCTAGGTATGAATTTGGCTTCGTTGTTTTAGTTTTTGGGTATGAATTGTATCTAATTTTTGCAAGTGCCACTTTGGTTTTGTGCATCCACCAATCTTTGCTTCTGTTGATGGCTGGGTATGAATTTGGCCTTGTTGTTTCAGTTTTTGAGCACATGAGTTTTGTGTTTCAGCAAAAAGAGGATAGAAATCTTTACTCTTTTTTTAATCATATTGAAATCAGGACTCATTTGCTATTTGAAGAAATTTGGAAGAAGAATTGGATAAGATTTGGTGTCCAAATAGGAAAGTTAGAAATTTAAGTTTTAAAATTAAAAATATTTATTTAAAAAGTTTAATGGCCAAAATTGTTATTTTAAACTTATTTTAGTGTTAATTAATACTACATCATCAATTTATATCTGAATTAAAGTTGGAATTGATGAAAAGTTGCCAATTGGGAAGCACAATAAGAAGTAAGGAACTTTGATAGGTCAAACCTAAGATCAGATGCCCATTTAAGACATGAAGGTAAGCTAGGTGACCCCTGTGAACTTTGCCTAGATCAATAATACAAATGATGAATGGAAAATACAATAAAATAATTTATTGATGAAGAGAAAAATTTATAAATTGTTTGTAAATATTAGTTCACACACCAAAAAATACTCAAAGTTTTCACAAACTCTATCCAAATTTATCATCTCAATGAAAGCTAAAATCACAAGAGAATAGAAGTGTATAACAAACACTTTCTACTTTGTAAATTGAATTTATCCTCTGTCAGCAATTTTATTTCAGCTAACTATTCTTTCGCACTTCAACACAATCCTAGATAAGATTGTTATTAATATATCAATTATTATATAATGTTTGACAATAATTTATATACTATAAATAGATAAATATTTATATCAATAAACATTCATAGGCTTATGACAATTAACCTAGCTCCTCCTCCTTCTCTCTCCCTAAAAAAGAAAACCCAGTTGCACATTCAACAACTTTTTAGTACCAGTTGGGCTTGGCTCTCTGTTCAAGCCTGACCGGCCAATCTATTATCTTATGTCAGCCAATTGCCCTCATCACTAATATTTTCTTCATGTGTACTCATCTTTCTAGCGATCTATATCCTTTTAAAAACGAGTTTGCTGGAGGACATCGAGCATCGTGGCTGGTTTTGGTTGTAGATTGTGATATGTCATTTCATCGAGGTTGGTTTGGCTAAGTCTGAAGAAGATGACATGGAGTTGGTAGCGGCAGTAAGCACAATCCTAATAATGGATCAGGAGTTTTGTGTTGCTTCTTAGTTTTATTGTTGTGTTTTTGTTTTCATTAGCACTCATTTAAGTGTTATGCTTAGATCATGGTGCCTTAGTCCAGCCATGTGTTGGTTCGAGTCAGTGTGTTGGTATGTCCAATTAGTGTGCTGGTTTGCTATTCTAGTCTCTCTTTTCAGATCTATAGGTGTGAATATTTGGATTACCAAAATTATTCATTAAAGGTTTCATCTCGATGCAGTATTTTTAGGACCTTTTGTAAGGTGTATAATTGAATCAACTGTCCCCCGTATCTTAGTGCTTTATTGTTGTTGTAGATGTCGTTTGGCCTACAGTTACTGAGATGAATGACATTCTAGAAAAAAAAAAGAAAAACAAAGATCAAGAATAAGAATTACATTAGTAATATACTATCTTTCAAAGATTTTTTCAAGCTAACTCACATTTCTTCTTTCACATAGGTGTTAGAGTAGATATGATTCAGATTTGACACTTTACAACAATATATAATGGCTAATAATAGAACAATCCATCAAAAAATCTAATGCTTTTAAATATTTATAATTGAAAGTGAACTTTAGATACCACAATGAGAAGCCTTCAAAATTTAAATGGTAATGTTTAAATATAACATAATATCTTAAAACCCACAAGTCATCTTGTTTCTAGTTTTAGAAAAGGAAATTATTTTTTGCACTCCTATCCAAGAATAATCTCACTATCATTGGATGGCTGGGGTTGAATCATCATAATGATGAAAATCAGATTATGACGGATCATGGATGCAATGCACTAGTCCATGCGGTTCTATATTGTGGGAACCACATAGAATCCATGACAGTGGATGCTACAAACACGTCCATTGCATTCATGATCTATCATGCCACTATAACCACAATTGGGAAAGCTTTTGTGACTGACAATTAAGTTTTGGATAATTTATTAATGATGACTATCAAAATACTAAAATTAAAAGTTAAAAGCTACTCTCAGATAGCTTTTTCAAAATTTCATAGATAATAGTTGAAACTAATGACAAAGATAAATAACCTGTTAAAAATCATGGGCTTTTCCAAATTAAGGAGATGTTGGGGGCTGGAAGCGTCAATGTCAAGTTACTATCCATCAAGGAGCTATTTTCCTTACATTTAGCCATGAGGTCTTCTCAAAATTACTTTTTTATCCTAATAACATTAAAACTACTTGTCCTAACTCTCCTTCAAACACTAATAGATAACATAAAGGAAAGATTAAATTGCCATAAATATAGAAAAATAAATGTGATTTACGCTTAGTGTAGAGGTTTTATAAAATTATAATACTCCTAAGTGATACCCAAATGGACCTTCAGTCACTAAGGGGAAGCATGACCCACTAAAGATAAAAAAAGAAAGCCTCACTATATCCAGGCAAAGATTGGGCTTGAGGTCAATGGCTAAATAGCCCGCGTAAATTAGGTTCTCATAAAATAAGGGGTTGGTTGGCCATTAACTAGAGAAGCACACTATTGAAGATCCCCATGATCTTGCGGCTAATTAAGCCATGGGAGGAAATCGCCCTCCCACTACTGCAGCATTACAAGGCCTATATAAGGTAGCCCTCTAAAAGGGGGCCAGGTGCACAAAATAATCGACTCTTACCTTTTAATGCCTTTGTGCTCTAATTACCTCTTACTGACTTAAGTGTCAGTGGGTTTTACCTAGAAACACACTCCCAGGTGCCTCAAACCTTATCTTTTGTTACAGGCAACTAAACACCAAGTTCATCTTTAAAGGCCTCAGGCTTTCTACTTAAATCATTCTGGTATCAACTTGGCACCATTTATAGGAACATCAGAGAATGGTGGAGACCAGGGGATCATGCTTGCTTAACAAGGTTGACCAAGAGGAAGATGGGCTAGAAATCTCTATGAAAGACCTTCTAGGTGACCCTTCAAGTAACTTGCCAAGGGACAAGGGTGTCCAAAGAGGATAGAGGGTCGAGTTGCCCCTTTTTCAACATGACTTGGAGTGAGGGAAGGCCCCAACCCTGCTAGATGATCAACTTAATGCCTTAAAACACTACTTACTAGAGAAGATGAATGAGAAATTACGATAAGAGATTTGCAAGGCTTTCACCAAGATGTCGAAAGAGAATGTGGCAAGCCAAGAAGGGGAAACAAAGAGGTAATTTCACCCATCTAAAATGTCGTGGTCTGCTAGAAGAATGATAGAAAGGGAAAGCTCATGAAGAATCGGAAGTTAGAAACATAGATACAATGCTTAGGAGGCTAAACAAGATGGAGGAACAAATAAGAATGAAGCACTTGGGGAAGGACATTGAAGTTCAAAGGAACAACTCTTGAACATTAGTTACATTGGGATCTAGCCATTTAAAGATGAAATTCACAATGCCCCAACCCTTTACTTCAGATGCCAAGATTGGACTTATATGATTGGTTGACTAACCTTGTCAATCAACTATAGAGGTACACAATCACAATGAATTTAAAAGGGGTTATTAACACTATTATATGCAGAGCATTAAACTCCACACTATCTGGGGTGCCTCTATTAGGTACAAGACCTTGAAAGGTGACAAATTTGCTTTATTTGATGAGTTATCCTAAAATTTTTTGTGGCAATTCATGGGAAGTTAGCCTTTAAAAAAGGTCATAAACCAACTCTTAGATGTCAAAAAAAGAGAGGAATGAGTCCCCTCAAGACTACCCACAAAGATTCCACTTATGGCCATCTAGATTCATGATATATTCCTAGATATAAAGCTATTTGATGGAGAAGCATCAAGCTCAAAGGCTTCTAGGACGTTTAAGGATCTATTGAAGATAAGCATCAAACCTCTTCTAAGGAAAAGAGCCAAGGAGCCACAAAAAATCTTTAAGCACTTGTTGTGGAGCACTTGGAGGCCCACTTGGAGCCCTCCCACACCATCTTAGCTTGTGGCCAACTTCTACATGTCCAAGACCTAGAAAAATCCAATTTATTCAATATTATAAAGATCCAAGCTAAAGTGACGAAGAAATATTGGCTGAAATATGGAGGACTAAGCAAAAACCCTATAGAGCTCCAAGGGTGCACTCGAGAGCCACCTTGGAGTCCTTTTCAGCCATTTTACTATGCTCGAGTGATTTTCATAGTTTTTCTTAGTTAGTTTATGTTTTTTATATGTTAATTAGTTAATAAATAGATTTTTTGCATAGGGTACACATGCCACATGGATTTTGTGGAGGAGTATTCAATGCATCTTTTCAAACCCTAGTTTGACTAGGGTTGTTTCTTTTGCAAGGTTTAGGGTTCCTACTCTAATGCAACTTTGTATATACAGTTACCCTAGGTTATTTACCTATAAAAAGGACCTATAGTTTTTGGTTTAGACACAAATTAATAAGAGTATAAGTTTCTTTGAGCAATTCTCTTCTCTCTTGTTCTTTCCTAACTCTTTGGTGCACTTGTGCTCCAAGTTCTCATCTTCCATTCAATTTTCTTCTGATTTCCTTTTTGCAATTCTTATTCTTACTCTTGATTCTATTTCTAACTTTTCTTCTTTCTCCCTTATTCAATTTTTTTCTTCTTGGACCAAGCCAGTGAAGCAAGTACTCTTTGGAAGTTAGGATCCTTAGGCAATAGGCAACACATCAAATGGTATCAGAGCCAAAGTTCTACAAGCAAAACCTATCTATCCTTTTTTATTGTTTGTTTAAATTTAATTCATCGTGTTCTTGTATTATTTCATCCATTCTAATCTATTTATTCTTGTGTTTTTCATATTTCTTTTGTGTTGTGTTCAAGTACCTTTAAACCGAGCCTTCATTTGTTCTTCTTCATTCAAGTCCAGCAAAGTGTTGCTACCATTCATTATTCCATGTGTTTTTGCATCCAAAATATCTAGAAAATACCAAAAATATTTTTTTCTCCTTCTATTTAATTTGCATTCTTGTTCATCAAGTTTGTTTCATAAGTTACATTCTCTCTTTTGCTGCAAGTATTAATTCTCTTAGTTTTCTTTGCAACAAGAAGTTGTTTTAGAGTTTTGAAAGCCTAACCTAGCAAGGAAATCAACAAATATCGTTGATAAATCTTGAAAAGAAAGAAAAGCTTCAGTTTCAACCAAAACCCTAATTTGGCCAAAACCCTCGTTCTTAAAAACCTTAATTTTCTTTCTCTTGTTCTTTCAATCTTTTATTGGAAGAACATCCTATTACTATCTTATTTTACCTTCCAAAACATTTTCTAATATATTTTCTTTCTTTCAAGAAGGATTTTGAAAATATTTGAAGGATTTTAAAAATGCTTGTGTGCTTTAAGTGAGTTGCTCTAGAACCTGAGAGTTTTGGTTGTCTGAGGAACTTTCCACTAACCAATTTAAGAGAAAAGAGTGTTTGTGAGGATCTTTGATTTCAAATACTATGTCAAGGATGTGGGCCCAAATATCAAAGAGAAGGTGGAGGACCCTACAATCCAAGACTTATGCTTAAAGGTCCAAGTGATGATGGATAATTGGGATGAGACCAATAAAAGGTTAGAAAGGTTAAAGCATGAAGCTTCCAAAGAACCACAAATGGGTATCCTAGGCTAAATACTAGAGGCACCATTTAGGAGGGAACTATCTATAAGCCATGAAGTCTATGCCTATGAAGATTAAGACCTTGAGAGCTTGCCACCACCACTGTTATCACCTAGGAGACCTGTGAGGGGGTAGCTAAGAGGTAATCTCAATGCCATCAAATTGCAAATCCCACCATTTATGGGAAGAAGTGACCTAGAGGCATTCGTTGAATGGGTGGCTAAAATAGAGATGATCTTTGAGTGCTACACCTATCCAGAAGACAAGAAGGTAAAACTTGCCACTTTGGTGTTTACTAACTATTCCTTTGCTTGGTGGACTCAGGCTGTGAATTTAACGCAAAGAAACTATGTGGAGCCAATGTAAACATGGCATGAGTTGATGATCATAATGAGGAAGAGGTTTGTGCTTAGTTGCTACCAAAGGAGCTACATCAAAGGCTACAAAGGTTGTCTCAAGGCACAAGCTCTGTGGAGGACTATTTCAAAGAATTGGAGGTGACCTTGATGACATAGAGGAGGATCAATAGGCAACCATGGCAAGGTTCATGCATGGCTTGAACCCTAACATAGCCAACCTTGTTGAGTTGTAACCTTTATAAAACTTGAAGACATATTGTATACAGCCATAAAGGTGGAAAAGCAACTAAAAAGGAGAGGGATAACAAGGTTTGCCTTAAAAGCAACCCCTAACCCGAGGCAAACATAGAGCCATAAAGTGAGGAAGGAGGAGCCAAGGAAGGAGGACATCAAGGGCAAGGTCGAGACACCTTTCAACCCTCTTCCTATTAAAAAATGTGAGAAGGATTGCTTCAAGTGTGGAGGTAAGGGGCATTATGCAAGAGATTGTCTCAACCAAAGAATTATGGTGATGAATGGCCAAGGAGAAACTGTGACTGATGAAAGTGACCATGAAGAGCAAACTTACCCTAGTGAGCTCACTATGGGAGATGACTCGGATGTGAAGTATGTAGAAGAAGGAGTTAACCTTGTAGCTAGAAGAGCATTGAATGTGCAAATCAAAGAGGAAGATGATCAAAGGGAGAACATTTTTCATACATGGTTTTACATTGGAGGAAAGGTATGTAGCATGATTATTGATGGCAGAAGTTGTGCTAATGTTACTAGTACTACTTTGGTTGTGAAATTGTAGCTTCCTACTACAAAGCACCCAAGACCCTACAAGCTTTAATGGCTTAACAGTGAAGATAAGGTCAAGGTGACAAGGCAAGTCATGGTAGCCTTCAAGATTGGGAGATATGAAGATGAAGTCTTGTGTAATGTTATGCCCAAGGAAGCAAGTCACATCCTTTTATGTCAGCCATGGCAATATGATAATAAAGTGATCCATGATGGCTTCAAGAATAAATACTCATTCAAGTTCAAGGAGAGGACCATCACATTGGCGCCACTTACACCAAAACAAGTTATGGGGTCAAAAGAAGGTGCATGGTAAGGTTGAGAGAAAATTAATAAGAAGGAAAAGAGAGAAGAGGGCTAGAGTGAATAGGAGAAAGCTGAGTGATTAAAAGAAATATATGAGGGGAGTGACCTTGAGGGGAAAAAGAATGTTAAAACTTCCTGAGGTAAAAACAAAGTGAAGAGAGTCGATAGAAGAAAAGAGAGCTAGATAATAAAGATGAGTGATGTGAGAAAAACCCTTAAAGCACAAAAGTTAAATGCTACTTTTGCTGTACAAAGAACCTTTCTTTCTCTCTAATGGCCTAAATAAAAAGCTTTCTAGTGTTATTGTCTCTTTGTTGATGGACTTTGAAGATGTGTTTCTTGAGGAGCTAGGAGGACTACCAATTTTAAGAGGCATTAAGCATCAGATTGTTCTTATTCCTGAAGCTCCTAATCTAAGCAAGCCTGCTTACAGAAACAACCCTGATGAGAATAAAGAAATTAAAAGGTAAGTAGAAAATTTGATGTCCAAGGGCTATGTGAGTGAAATCTTAAGTCCTTGTGTTATGCTTATGATCTCCGTACGTAAGGAAGATGGTGTTGGGTTTCGGGAGCCAAACAGCGCAGCGGAATTTAACCGAAACCCTCCAGGATCCAAGTGAAACGGAGTAAAGCAGGTGTTCGAAAATTTTCATACCTAATTTTCGATTGAGATCTCTCACTCAACTGTAGTGTCGAATCACAAAACTTGAACAGTTGACGTGTTCAAGCTCTCTATGGTATCCACACGAGCCTCTCGGGATCACCACGCTTCCACCGCGTCCCGGCAGATACGTTTCTCTTGCGCTTGCAGTGCTAGCTTGCGTCTTCCAAGGAATTGCAAGAGAAGATTGCGGCTGTCCTTTTGGGAGGCTAGGGCAAGGAGACCTGCGAATTTCTCACTAGAAGTTGTATTTATAGTGAGACTCAACTTCCAGGCCTAATGGGTTTCAAAGCCCTAATCCAATTAGGATTTAATTTCAGGCTTAATAATGGCTCAACTATTGGGCCCATTATTAATACGAAATTCTTGTGAACCCAAAACCCAAATTATTAGCCCATGCACTCAAATGATCCAAATAGCTCTATGTGTGAGACCCAATAGGCTCTTACCACGTTGGCAATGATCATGAATCATATTTATGATCATAAGCAATGAGCGGTGTCTAGCAACACATCATTGCTACCCAAGTGACAAGATTGTCGATGATTCGACTAAACCTTTATGATCATCACCGATATATGCCATTGTCCCTTTGTCCAAGATATCAAGACTAAGCACAAGACATGGAATGTGTCACTCTCGTACAGCCCAATCTTTGGTTTCTTGATTACCGAGTAGACTAACTTAAGCTGATGACAATGATATCATATATCAACTCATCTGAGCATGGCCATGCATTTTCTAAGTCTCACTCTATCAAGGGGCCCGAATATATCACTCCCGTTATATAGGAGGGACAAATCCCATCTTGATCACACAAATCTCTCTGCATGATATGTGACATACCCAATGACCTCCTTCAAGTTCACTTAGTTACGAGTAGCAAAGGAAAATGTTAAAGTATGTGACTCACATGTAGGGAACCTTGATGATCTTAGGTCGAAGGACTACATATACCATGATCACTATGAGAATCACTTATGACACTCATATAATGATCCATGAAGTGTTCTCATGGTGGGTCGGTCCAGTACACAAGTTCTCCAACTTGTACCCATATGTAGACTACATATCTCATATTAGTCTCCACATATGCTAGTCGTTATGTATTATTGCAACCCGCTCCACAATAATACTAAACTAGGGACATTTAAGAATATCATTATTCTAGGGTTACAATTATGTTTATACGTTACGCAGAAACAAAACAACGAACATAATTGCTGGATTAATGCCTTAATAAAATATCATGACTCAATGTGCAAAAATACAATCATCTCATGATTGGCTATTGGGCACAACACTAACAGATGGTACTTGGAGGATGTACATAAATTGTAGGCCAATCAGTAAAATCACTGTAAAGTATAGACATCCTATTCCTAGACTTGATGATATACTTGATGATTTAAATTGTGCTATTATCCTTTCTAAGATTGATCTTCAGAATGAGTACCATCAAATTAAGATGAAAGCGGGGCATGGGTGGAAAACTGTATGCAAAACCATATTTAGGTTAGATTAGTAATTGGTCATGTCATTTGATTTATCTAATGCTCCTAGCACTTTTATCTTATGAACCATGTTTTAAAGGATCTCATTGGAAAATTTGTAGTCGTTTACTTTGATGACATTCTAGTGTATAGTAATAATTTGCATGAGCATATTAAGCATTTAAGGCATGTGTTACAGACATTAGGAGCATAAAATTTGTATGCTAATCTTAAAAAGTGTTTTTTTGTACCTACTATATTATATTTCTTCGTTTTGTTGTGAGTTCAAAAGATGTGGAGATTGATCAATAAAAGGTAAAGGCCTACAACGGTGGCTAACTCCTAAGTTTATTTCCAAAGTGAGATGTTTGCATGGACTTACTAGTTTCTATACGAGGTGTATGTAGAATTTCTCAAGTACTGCTGCACCTTTAAATGAAGTGGTTAAGAAAAATGTAGGCTTTAAGTGGGAGAAAGCACAAAAGGATGCATTTCTGACACTGAAGCACAAATTGGGCAATGCACCTACTTTAGCTTTGCCTAATTTCTTTAAGACCTTTGAGATTGAATGTGATGCATATGGATATGGTATTAGAGCTGTTTTGACGTAGGAAGGGCGACTTATAGCTTACTTTAGTGAGAAGTTAAGTGGAGCAACCTTAAACTACCTAATCTATGACAAGGAGGCGTATATTTTGGTGAGAGCACTTGAAACTTGGAAACACTACTTATGGTCAGAATAATTCATCACTTATACAAATCACCAATA